>ONZK01001152.1:19563-41537 GCA_900322385.1 Pharnaceum exiguum | reverse complement strand
GGGGGAAGGTAAGCAAGAAAACAGAAACCCAGGTATGAATACTCACTCGCCATTGACATTCATCCAAGTTTGTCTGATGTGCCGTATCCCACTGTTAAGTGCCGTATCCGACACGGATTTCGTAGAGATATCCGTGTCGTGTTGCGTCGACATGGTATGACGGCTAAAAGTAACGTGTACGGGTAACCTAGGTTAAAATTGGGTCGGTCAAAATCGAATATGGGTCAGGTCGATCTTGAGTGGGTCGATTTAGATAGTACGGTCAATTCGGATTTCGCTTCGAATTTGGGTCTACACAATCGGATCTAATCGGGTTTGGGTTTTCCAGGTCGGGTTATCGGTCATGGCCAAGTCCAATGATGTGTACTTGTGCGTGAGGGTGTGTAGGTGTGTTTACTCTTTTTTTGTGCTTTTGAGTCGTTTTGGATAGGTTTGCGTGTGCTCGGGGTGGGTGCGTGTGTGTTTATCTGAATTTCAATTTGATCAAACACTATGCTATTGTTGTAAGGGCATTCAAAGAATAGTTTTTTTTCAATTCACCTAGTAGGCTAGTAGTCAATAACTTAAAAACAAAAGCCTCCTATTTTACATTGAAATCACTATCCATATAGGCATTATTTGTGAAATTAATTTGCATAATATTTTATCTATCTATGCATATTTTATCAACAACTACTTAGCTCTATACATTGATTTTGGAAATGAATGGCTTGTAGAGTTCTAGTAGTCACCACAAGCATTCATGCACATACACTCATCCTCTGAACATGGTCCTATTTCATACCCGCGCAGTCATAAACGGTTAATTATACTACTCAATGTCGATTTCAATTCTCAAGTCCACTATAAAAAAGATGAGTCGCGTACTCGCGTGTGCTAGAGGTGGGTGCGTGGTATGGAGATAGCACGTCAAACCTAAACATGTATCCTTGGCTTGGACCAAAATTGAGAAGTGAGGGCGCGTGTGTATGTGTGTAGTGTACATCCCATTTGGTCCTTGCTAGTTGTCCCAAACCATAAGTGAATTTTGGACTAACGCTTCAGATTAGCAGAAGAAGAACAAATATGTTGTTATCTAAATATAAAAAACAAGAAAAAAAAGAACAAATATGTGACGTGGTGTCCATTCCAATGCAGAATAACCAATCTAGTCTCCATAATTGGGGACTCACAGACCCCGCAAATGAGCTATTCATAAATTTGATAGTAGGCAAACTTTTGAATCGATTTCATTAGTAATAGTGCAACCGTTTTCACTTGTAATATATGTTGGAAATGCTATCCTTTAAGCACATACCCGAACCAGAAAACTTCAACAAACGCAGGCAAACTTTTGAATCGATTTCATTAGAAATAGTGCATAACTCCACATCATCCCAAAGGAAAAAGAAAAAACCAAACAACAATCTTTTGACAAAAATAGTACGGGTGAAGAACATTCCTTGTGGTGTACCTTACGGGGTTTAGATGACATGGCCACGTCCTCTGCATGTACACACCTCAGGTATGCCACAATTGAGCAAATAACAGGTGCCAAAAGCAGCACGCAGATTCCAAATTCAAACTGCAGTTATCCGCAAAGACTGATCAGTAAAGGCATCCTCTAAAAAAAATAGTAAGAGAAACTGCCAGATTGCATTTCACCTGCTGATGCTGAGTATTTACGATTGTAACCATTCTAGGACGAAGAAAGGCCACAGCCACTGTTTCAAGGATGAAGACAAAGCTAAAAAGAACCCACGCTCTTTCAGGAGTACCAGCGGCATGATGCCAAACCAGCCTTGAGAGTTGCAGCCACTTCTCTAAACCACGAAGCCTCAGCTCTTCAGACAAAGATATTTGGTTCGGTAAAACATTATCAACACTATTAGAGTCAACAAGGGTGATATCAGTGTTGTCACAATGACATCTATCAGCATCCAGACTACTTCTTTGCAGCAGTGCAAGAATTGTTGGGTCCAAATTCTTCTCCTTCAACATCATCATAAAATTAGGGTCTAACCCTTTGTTTTGTAAGAGATTAGAGAGTTCGTGATCACCCTGTTTCGCCCTCTTTTTTAGCAAGGCTGCAACCCTAGGGTCATTCAGTCTTTCCTGATATGCAAGGGTTAAATTAAGATCCGGAAGGTGATTTACAGAAGTAGATGCACTTGACTCATAGCCTTGACTTTCAAGACCACCACTGCCATAGCCCACAACAGAGCTGTGATCAAAGCCTTTGTCGCGAAAAGAGCCGCCATCCAGATCTTGAACAACAGAGCGGCAGGAACTACTACGTAATGCTAAACTTGGCCTTCCACTATCCACACTCTTGTCACTGTTTATAGCCTCATGAGAGCTTGTTGTACGGTGCAAAGATGTATTGTTCCAGCTACTGGTATCACCGGCGCAATGTCCAACATTTCTGCTCACAGCTTCCATCCCATGTTGTCCAAGGTGACCCGCTTCAGCGCTGCTGCTGCGTTTCATACTGGAGCCACATCCTTCAGAAGAGCTATACGTGGAACTATGCTCTTTTCTACGGAACCCCTCCCTAAGACGGAGAACTGTGTTTTGTAAGGCATCTCTTCTTGCAGCTGAAGGATTTGTAACGGAGATGTGACGACAGGCAGCAGCTCCTAACAGCACAGATGCCATGACCGCATAACTAATGCAGTGCCCCAAGTACCTGGAAAAGAAAGAGGCTGTAGTAGGAGACAAAACAAAGCCTTGACAGGCACAGCGCTAGAAAGAGAATGAGAAACAAACCAATAATGCGCTCCAAAGCAGATAAGAAAAGCACGAGATGCGCCAGCAACCAAGAGTGCAGCAACAGGATTATTCAGAAGTCGAAAGCCATACAAGCAAGCCCCCATATTCCAATCTGCAGCAGAGGTAATATCATGTATTAGACATTGACAGGCCGCCAGCCGGACAGACACATGGAAACAAGTTGTAGCTGAAATAGAAGAGCAAAAAACACACCAAGGATAATTACTGCAGCCGAAGTAATGCCCCCCAACCACCGAGCCTCTTTTGCTGTGAAGCCATACGCGATTGAGTAAACAAGGAGCACCATAACCGATCCAAGGTAAAGAAACCCAAGATGTGTGGCTCTGCAGACAAGTAGATAACAATTAGAACAGAAATAGCCTTGACAAGAAGTCACACAATATGGGAAGCTTGATTGTTACCGGCTAGATTGACGGGGATAGAGGTCAGATGAGTCAGGGGGTTCGGGCAGGCAAGCGACGGGCCCAACCTCAATACAATCAGAGTAAGCATACTTATAGGCTCTCCTAACATATTCATCCACATCTAAGCCATTTCCATGGAATAACATCCGGCAGATGAAAAGCATATTGATGGCAAGGGCGATAGCGGAAACACCAAAGAAGAATCCAGAGGCGGAATAGCGGTGGTGGGATGGGCCTGCAGTGACATAGACAGCGCAGAGCTCAAAGGCGCAGAGCAAAGCGACGGCAAGGAGGAGGAGAAAAGCGACGGCCCTTGAGCTCTGCCACTGCGTCCTCCACCAGAGCATGATGGAGTAGAAGGCGAGAAGCAAAGCGGTTCCGGCCATGATGACTGCCATCCCAATGATATGCAGAGGCGGGGAGATGAGGATTAACCACGAGCCCCAGGCAACGAGGACAAAGACGGGGGAGAGGACGAGGGCCCAGGCGAGGAGAGTGAGGGCGGAACATACGGCCGGAAGATGAGGGCCCTTGAGGAAGTGGGGCCATTTGCGGGCAAAGATCCAACTGTAAAAGCGCCAAGGACGCCAATTGACCGCGGAGAGGAGGGAGAAGGAGGTGGTGGCGAAGACTAGGAACAAGGCAGAGCTTATCCCACAAGCCACAGCAATGTTGTTGTTGTTGTTGTTGTTGTTGTTGTAATGCTCCCTCCCTCCGTGCCAATCCATTTCTTAGTAGTTAGTACTATACTGTACTGTTACTACTACTAGTAAGTAAAGCTACTAAATTGCTTACTTTAATGCTACATCAAAATTGGAAGCAGAAGCAGCAACAACAACATCACAAGTAACAGCAGTTGGGGGTTTTCAATCCAAGCACCACATAGACATACACATAGACATAGGCATACTAATAGACCGACCGCAATTGATATTCTACAAAGTAGCAACCCCCCGCCGCCGCACAAATAGATACGTGTGCTTCCCAACCGACTAACAAAAACTGATAATTGAATTAAAGGTAGCTATACTAGGGTTTGGCTTGGGGCTGGCTGCTCTCGCTTTAACTTTCCCCTTTTCATAAGATAAGATTACTATTACTATTACTATTACTAGTTTCGAGTAGCAGTAGCAGTAGTAGTTACTAATTTCGGACAGAAATGAAACACCGGGAAACAAAAAACAAAAAGCAAAAAGAAATAGGGTGCGTTGCGTTGCGTTTCGGGTGAGGGTGTGTGGTGTGGGGTGGGGTGGGGTGGGTGGGTGGGTGAGTGAGTATTGAGTAAGTGGATGGGTCGACTGCTCAACACTTTGAGGCTCGAGAGGGAGATTTTTTTTATTTATTTTTTTTTATTATATTAATCTAAAACCCTGCCCCTTTTTAGCTTACTCCTCGGCTACTTTTTTCTTTAAAGTAATAAATGAAGTAGGAAATTAGGTGGGTCCCATTTCATACACGAGACTGTGTCGTTAATAACCATTTAGAGGTCTTTAGTGACCATTCGATGAGTCATTAATCAACATTTTTCCCTTGTTATTAATACACAATCTCATATGTGAACGAAACGGGTTGACACATAAATTTATGTGCACAATCATATCTAACTCTTCTCACCATAAAGTTTCCCACAATGTTTTCTAGTTGTTTCTTCTCCCGGAATTAGCTAACCAACATGTTCCTCGATTTCCTTCCATGTAGATATGATATGTTTGATTCTGATTTCCTCCCATTCTCATACAAGTAAAAAATCTCAATATTATGCCAGTAATTTTTGATGTATTCACTCTATTTAATACTTTTTACTTTATTGGGCCAAACTCACTTATAGTACTACATAACGTGAGGCCTCAGCCTTGTTGGGGCCTTATTGGGCATCAATGTTTACCATAATTTTAATGAAGGCATTAATGTTCTAAAATTTTGGTTTGGGCGTTTACCGTTAGTTATTGAACTAACACTATTAGCGTAATTTTTTTTATTTCTTTTTCTATTATACATGTACTGTTTGTATGCTTAATACTTGGAAAAAAATGAAAGAAACTACCTTAATTTACTCTATTTTGCGAAATACTACCTTATATAAATTTTCTTGTAAGATACTACCTTGTATTGTATATTTTTGTCTTGTAGTACCTTTAAACTTGAAAATGTCAGTTTTACCCTTGAAATTTGTAAGAAATAATAATTTAAGGTTCTAAAAAATAACAAATTATGAATATCAAAACAAACACCCCACGATGTCTTTAATAAGGGAATATAAAATCTAATTTTTCTTTTTTTTTTAATTGAAGGGCATATTTGTCATTTTTTAGACTTAAGGTACTACAAAACAAAGAAAACATAATATAAGGTAGTATGTTACAAAATATTTTGTATAAAGTAGTATTTCGCAAAATATGGTAAAACTAAGGTAGTTTCTTATAATTTTTTCTTAATACTTTAATGGCAAAATTGCCCAGAATAATCCCTACTTTGGGTGAATAATAATGAATAATATCTATTTGGAAAATAGCCCATAATAATCCCTACTTGAGCTACAGTAGCCAACAGTGAGCCGATGACAATCTCCGTCATATTTTTCATTAGTTTTAACAGATTATATTTCTGGAAAAAAAATCCCCCCCAAAAAAAGTCTTATCCTTCCATATTCCCACCATTGTTGGGCAACGTAGTGGGGACGTGGGGTGGGTTTGATCCCCACAAAACTGAAGTTATCATTTCTATTAACCAAACTTCCAACAAAACTGACCAATCTATTAAAGGGTACATGGTGGTCGGATGAGTTGGTGAGGTTCAGTATGGGTGTTGCCGGTGTTGGTTTGCTTAAAGCATTGGTGTTTGTGTCATGCACTAGTGCAGACATGGTTGTTAGTTATGGTGGTTGTAGCGGGGAGCCGGGGAGAAGAGATGGATGATAACATGAGGAGAGAGATTGGGTTAGCTTATGGTAGTGGGAAAAAATTGGGACAGAAAATCGAAAATTAATTTTACAAAGTATAACAATTGAACAAAATGAAAAATGGCAATAAGAAAACAAACAAGAAAATGAAAAAGGGAGGGAGAGAAGGAGGGAGATGATAAGCTTGGCAAAGACACGCAGCAAGGGAAGCTCAGTGTGGTAATTAGCCATTGATGATGAAGAAGAAATTGAGAGAGTGAATGAGATACAAGTTGTTTTAATAGTATTATTACGGAGTATTTGTTATTCTGGGAATAGCAATAGTTCACACTCTCGAGCTGATGTTTAAGACAAATATGTTATACATCGCCGTTTTCTATTAAACTACTATCGCATTTGCAGTTTTTCCACTATGCAAGGTTGATGGATCCAAAAGTTTAGATTGATGGGGATCAAACCCAGCTCACAACGTTTCCCAAAAATCGTGGGAGTGTGGAATGAGACTTTTTTTTGGGGGGGGGGGATTCTTTTTTTTCTTTTCCAAAATACAATCTGTTAAAACTAACAGATAAGATGACGGAAATTGTTATGGGCTCACTGTTGGCTACTATAGCTCAAGTAGGGATTATTGTGAGCTATTTCCAAGTAAGGATTATTCCTAATTATTCACCCCAAGTATGGATTATTATGGGCAATTTTGCCTACTTTAATATACGTATGACACATTAATTGCGAACACACATGTAGTCTAACTAAACGGAAAACTCCCTCCCCCACTTAAACTTCAATCTCCCCTTCTACTTTCCCACCCGCATTCCACACTTTATCCTCCCCATCACCATTCTTCTCATATATCACATCCTTCTCCTCAGGTTCCCTCAACAAGTTCACATCCCCATCGTGCATATCATCAAGGCACATAATCACCTTATAGGCTTATACTGGCGAAGGAAGTGAGCAATTTCTTCCTAGTGTAGTGGTATGATAGTTCAGTACAACTTGAGAGAATTTTCAGATCCTAAATAACTGGTATAATGACTATACAATATCACATGTTACACTAATTTAGAAAGTATTGATGATTGGTAGTTTGCTACATCCAAGTATCCAACAGTTGGTGGACTTAGCACATATTGTGACAAGCAAATGCCTCCAATAAGGCAATGATGTGTACTTTAACACTAAAGTTTATACTTACTTCTTTTGGGTCTTAGCTTATTGAGGTATATTAAGTATAATGTGTTGCATGTGTTACAAAATAGATAAATACATCTACAAGTCATGCAACTAATAAACAAAAGCTTTTTGTGATTTATTTTTTGCATTATCTTTGGTTAAAATGGTGTTTGGAATATCAAAATGTTATATATATTTTAGTGCATAACTTTAGCGTTTGCCAAAAGTTATTACAACACCAACAAGGCTACCGCTATTTAAATAATTAAATAAAAAGGTTACAATTAGTAAGTGTGATCATTTAATCTTTCTTTTTTCAATAAGGAACTCTAAAATTATACGGAACAAAAGAACTTCTATAACAAATCGTGTCATGTAAAAAAACAAAACAATAAAATAAATTAACCACTTGTTGTTCTTTTAGCTACCTTTGGGCATGATCTGATCAGTAAGTAATATGACAATTTTGACCTCACACATAACCACTTTGTCTTTTCCTTAAGCGATTGCAATTTGTAACACAATTTTCATTGTTATTTCATTGTTAATTAATCATAACCAATTAACTTTTTTTTAGGGCCATAACCAATTTACTTTACTCCAACACGATATTATCTCTTTCCGTTTACCGCAACTCTATACCCTTCAATTTTCCCCTTGCTTTAGAAATGCCATCTCATTATTGTTCAGTATCGTCACTCAAATCTCTATGTCTTCCTTATGTAACACCCCACCCTTTGCGACGGAGGTCACCTTACAACCATAGTCTCGGGATTGGCCTCACAGACCACAACATGTTCGTCAAGTGGGCTTTATCCTTACTCACCTGCACCTTGGGAATGACTTCCCAGGAGGTCGCCCATCATATCACTACTCCCAAGTTAGCAAGCTTAATGTTGAAATACTTATGCGATGGATTCCTGAAAATGAGGTGCACCTTTATGGTATAGATAGTCATATCAATCCTCTTGATTGACTCATTTTTGATGAGTGTCACAATTGATCATCTGTTTCAACTATTTGTTGAGTTGCCAAACATGCATATGTCAAAGTTAAAGAATTAAAAATCTGAAAAGTTCCTTAGGGAAGAAAGAGAGCTTAGAACCGATCTTTTTTATTTTTGAAGGAGCTTTGGAACGGATCTTTGACGAGGAGAACTGGACATATAAACAAATATATCCAGAAACCAATCAAATACAGTGGAAAGAGAAAAAGGGGAAGAAAAGTGCTCAATCCGCAATCACTGAAAAGCGCTGCCATCCATTCACATGCGCTGCTTTCGACTTTCGTCCTTTGCCTACCCAAGTACCCACCCAGTGCCCACACAACCTTTCTCCCCATTCTCATTTGAAAACCGAAAATAAACGCATTAAAAACAACAACGAAGGTTATAGGCTAAGCTCAAATACCCAGCTTACCAAGAATGTAAATAAAAATAGTGAAGAATTTGAAGCAGATGGTTCATTCATGAATGGATTATCCATTTACCAGAAAATACTGTAGTTTTTATACAAATGGTCATGAAGTTTAAGTCCCTTTTTCCACATACAGTACTCCAATATGCTGGATATGGAGCAGACATCTTACACCCCAACAATATGAACAAGAAAAACTAAACCCGGGAAACACGAAAGTAAAATTGACAAGAACTGAATACCATTTACCTCTGCTACAAGACCCGAATTGAATATAGAAAAATAAATAGAAAGGTTGGAAAAAGTAAAAAAGACGAGAATCTGACTCTAATTGCGATCGTTACATATTGATATAATAGTAGGTGTACCATCTGAACAGAACAAGAACAGGAGAGAAGGGCAGGAGAGACAGCACGATTGGGATTGAATAATACACAAGAGAATCATGAATGGAGGGGGCGTATCCCTTTGGGGTGGCCGTCCCTCCACACTGATCTTGGGTCACTTTTTCTGTTTTCATTTTTTCAAGGGTAAAGGTTAATTATGATACTCTACTGTGAAGTTTAAAATTTTGGCAATTAGGGGCAGTTGGGATTTCTGCCAGGGCCACCATAGTAGAAGAAATGACCCCAGTCCCCATTGTTGCCAGTCTGAACATCGTAGCAGTTTGATTGCTCGGTGAAGGTGCCCAAGTCCTTGGGCGCTTTGAGATTGTTGGACTCGTCAACCACCTGTATGTTTCTGAAATAACTAGCCTTCCCAAAGCCTTCCTCAGGGAAGTGTCCGCTTCCCATCTGCGTGGAGGTGTGCTGGCCATCGGGTTCTGAGTTCACCACTTCACCACCCCACTCAATCATTGATGCACTTTCAGCCAAGTAGGAGAAGAGGAAAGCTGGCCAATACCCTAACACATAGTCATTCCCAAACTGCATCCACCAGTGGCCTTCCGTTGGATCCTAGAGAATCCCATTGCAAAAACCAATTCAGTCCAACCAACAACAAAAAAAATTGAGAAATTGTTCTTCAGCACCACACTCCATGTCAAAACCAATCATAAATTAACATAATGCAAGTAAATACAATAAAAGGTGGTCGTTTGTCATGGAAACCCCCACCCACCACTACCTTTTGACATGGGGGGCACCACCAGCTCAGTACAAGTCAAAAGAGGGTTTGGATTGTTTTGCAAGCCCTATAATTTAGGGTTAACACTACATGTGATCATCTTTTGTCCTCATTTCTGAATCAAAAGGCTAATAGTAATCCTTTTCCATTGTCCTGATTGAAATGAGGAGCATAGGTCTTGAGGTGGTGTCCCGTATTCACAAAGATGGCCCCCATTTTTAATACACCAGCCAGAATAAGACAGAGGGTATTATTAAACACTTTTTATTGCTGTCGCAGAACCATTCCAAAAGATTCTCATTCTTAACATCTGTTGGACAGCCCTCCCCGGCTATACTCCCTCCACAAAAGGAAGGAAAAAAAAGAGAGGAAAACAAATAATAAAGACTAATCTCATCAGTATCATAGATAGTTTCGGAATACTGAGAACTCTAATCCTAAACTTAGTTTGAGGAGACATGCAAGTATGCCAGGGAATAACTCCTTTTGAAAATCGAAAAAGGGACAATTTCCATGGGAAATGCACCTTTGTGACAGCAAGGGCCACTGCTCTTGCATTTCTTTGAATTTTCTAATTGCTAAAAAGGAGAAAGACCATGCTAATGGTAGAGTACAACCAAGTAACTGTGTGGACTAAACAATAAAATAAAAATAAGTAAAGATTCACACAAACTAAGGTTGAGTGGGGAATTTGGCAGTTACCTTCCAGACAAGGATACTGATATCGTATTGTGAGCTTCGGAAACCAGAGACCGGTGAGATGCTCGCTCCCATTGCTATTTCGCTATTGATTTGTATGAAACCTGAGCAAAGTAGATTATAGCAACCCGTGGCTTGATATGCATCGCTCTACAAGGTTCCCCCGAAGACCAAATTTTAACACAAGAACTCAAACTGGAAACTTATATAGTGGAAAAAGCAAAGACTGTCGACCACGATTAAAGGAAAGAAAAGCTTACAGTCCAGTATGTGAAAAGCCTTGTGTTGTTATCGCCATATAGATCAGGGCTGACCTGTTGATCGATACACACTATCAGTACCGAATCCAAAGCCAAGTAAAAACTTCAAGTCCGGCCATCCTCATCTAAAATGAGGTGTGTATTGGGTGCAATACAGACTAGCTATATTACTTGCCTAGCCACTACATAATGCTCTAGTTTAAGGTTATTCAAATACCTGCCAACCGGCTTCAATGCTGTTAAGATCTTCACCAAAGGAACCTCCTAATAGCCAAATCTGAGACAAGCTGAACTCGTTGGGCTGTTGAATCTTAGGTTCCCAAACATTTATGGTTGCTTTGGCTCCATAAAACTTATCTCCTTCGACATATGCGATTGCATGCTGTTCAAGAAATGAATGGAGAAGGCAACAGATAAGTTGAAAATGATGCGGTGGCAGTGGCACACACAGTGCATGTGGTGTAGAAGGATAATATATGAGTGGGTCACCTGATGGCCGCTCTCGTTGACAAGATCAGGATCAGCAGACCTAGGCTTGGGGATGGTTCTGTGCTTCTTCCTTCCGTATCTCTTGACAGAGCTAGCCCTGAGCACATCCTCCTGTTTGGTCCTCCTGATAGGGACAGTGCCTGGGTCGCATTTGCCGTTCTGATGCCACAGCTGGCGGATGGGGTTGGTTCTGTGTTTGGGTTTGGCTTCAACCTTGCTGTCGTCAAAGAGACCTTCCGGATGGTAGGTAGGGCGGAGCTGAACGGTGTGGTCCTTGAGAAAAGGGTGATCGAAGGCTGGCTGGTGATTAATGCGAACACAATCTATAACATCACCGTCTGGGCTCTGCAAATCATACACATACATACATACATACATTATGAATACATACCTACATTATACAATAACAAAAACAATAGGGAGGCAATAATGAAGAGGAATTAATTGCAGGTAAATGTGGTTGGACTGCCAGGCCAACAAAGGAAATTGAAACCGAAATGAAGATGATGATGATAATTTGGTTGTATATAGGAATATTAAGTATGCTGATTTAGTAAAGTGACGGGTTTTCCTATGGAGAAATGAAATAGAAAGGTTTAGCATTTGCATTTACATTACACTTTTGGCAAAGGAAAGGGAACAACTGGTGAAGGCTTTACACAAACAAACACAACACAACACAACAGAAAAAGGTGAGGCTAATTTTTCTTTTTCTAGTAATAAAATGGAAATGTTCTCCGTTGCCTCTATTAATAAACCTAGAACACTTTGTTTTTTTTTTTTCTTTTTACGAACAAATGGCAAAGCTATAAACAAATACTAGAACTAGGATAATAACAAAGGAAGTGGCAATGAAATGAAATGAAATAGAAAAGCAGAAAATAAAAGTGAAGCATAGCATAGCATAGCTTATAGCTTATAGCTAACCTGGATTGATTTAACAGGAGGTTTGTTGAGGCGATTCAAATGCTTCTGGACTTGAAGCTTCTGCTTCTGCTTCTGTGTCTGCGTCTGACGAGAGGAGGAGGTTGATGCTGATGCTGAAGACAATGTGGCTGCTGAGGAGGCAGTGGCCAAACACCCCACTAACAGTAGAACAGCTAAGAAAATGCAAGTGCAAGTGCAAGTGCAAGTGGAACAACCAACCACAACCATTTCTTTTTTCTTTTTCTTTTTTTGGTATATAATAATATTTCCAAAACCAAAACAACTACACTACAGTAGTCTTCTTCTACAGACGCAGCAGCAGCGCTCACAGCCTTACCTTAAAAAGAGAGATGGTTTCAAACTGGGAATGGGAATGGGAATGGGGATATAATGTGAATGTGAATGTGAATGTGAATGTCACCATAGAATATCTTTCAAATTACTAAGTGCTAGATTCGAGAAACTACCACACACTCTCTCTCTCCCCCCTCTGCTCTGCACCGGCTGCTACTCTTGCTCTCTACAGATACAGATGCACTCCCTTTCTCGCTGAGCTCAGCCGATAGATAGATTGATGAAAATGATACCCTCCCTCTCCCCGTGTGTGTCTGTCTGTCTGTCTGTGTGGCTCTCTCTCTCTATCTCTCTCACCCCCTCAGCTTCCTTTTCTTTTTATTATTATTACGAGTAATATTATTGTTGTTGTGGCTCCTTCAAACAGGAGAGAGAAAGTGGTACACAAAGTAAAGTAAAGTAAAGAGAGAAAAAAAGGGATGGATGGATGGATGGATGGATGGATGGAGTTAAGTGAGTGAGTGAGTGAGTGTGAGTGGCCTCTCAACTTTCAACTGTGTGTGTAGTCTGTTTTTCTGGTTTCCACTAAACTCCAAACTAACCCACTACCCGTCCATCCAGTACTACACTACGGAGTGCATATGTATGTACAATACCACAATGTGTAGTGTACATTACACTTACACACGTCGTTTCTGATTTCCGTCTCTACATTACATTATTCTACTCATTTACAAATTACAACTGATTTCTTTTTCCCTTTTATTTTCTATTCTACTCCCTTTCTATTAAAATACATGTAATTACCATTGTTGGGTTGGTTGGGTTGGTCGGTGTTGGAAGCAACTCTTTACCACTTAATCAAGGTCTTGAATTTGAGCTTCATTGTATACAGAAACTCATATTAGGAGACTCAACCATAGTCAAGTGTGCGACCCGGGTCGGTTCTGGATGTAGTTGGAACCGTAAGGATTTTATTCTATTTGACTTGTGCTTTTCATTTCCTCAACAAGTCTTTACAAATTTCTATATATTTATTATTTCGTCATGCAACTCAATTTCAATCTCCCAATATCACTACAACTTTCTTAAAACTATTTAAATTTACTATTTTCTTATATAAATATTTTATATAATTATATTTAACTTGGAAAAAAGTTTTAATATTCTAATTGAAGAAATTGTCATATCCATTTGTAATTCTCTGTAGGTCATTAGAAAGGTTTGACCAAGTAGTTTCTTAAAAGCCTAATAGTGATAGGGGATTGATTAGTAATTGTGTGTCAAAATAATTAAACAAAATTTTATGCTCAGTTAAGTTCAGTTAAAAAGAACGTGCCGTACATAAGAAATAAAATGGTAAATTAATTTATCAACATGATACTCTAATCTAATCTTCATCAACATTGTAAAAAGTTGCATCATAGTCCTACCCTTATAAATTACAATGTGATATTTTTAGTGTTTTAAGAAGTTCTCTTTCGTCAGGTGATGTTTAATTCAGTTTCGCTTATATCTTTTGATCGTAAAAAATTGTGACACCGATTTTCATTTATAGTTATTTCTTATTTGTATATTATTTGAAATGTCTTATGATGTTGCTCATAAAAACCCAACAATGATGGAGTTTTGATATGTAAATGAGTGTCAGAACATTGAAATAAAATTTTCAATTCAACCTATTTTGTTTCGGTTCAATTAATTTAAGTTTATCATAAAAAATTGTGTGAAATCGTTTTATATACGAGGCTGGGTACTAATGACCCATCGACCACACAATAATGAACCCTCGACTACAAAATAATGATCTCTCTTATCCAGTCTCATGTATAAAACGGGTTTACACAAAATTTTCCATAAGTTTATTATTATAAGGTTGTAAAAAAAAAGGGCACACCGCATCTTCAAGACTTCAATCTTTTTTTTTTTTTTTGGTTTTTGGTGTCAAGACTTCATGAATCAACGATACGATGGTAAACTCACTTTACGATTAACGCAAATACGCAATGCAACTTGGTATAGCTAAAGCCTAAAGTAAAATTAAAAAACAGGGTCTTAGTCGTTTACTTACGACTTGAGGTTCGCAAAAACTAATAGGAATGTCGTCCAATTTGTTCACTAATCAGCGTGATATGCAGAATTAGTTTGGCAAGTGGGTGACACATTTCCACACCAGCTAGTTCCCCTTTTGACTAGTCTGTTGCTCCGTTGGACGAATTATGGAGGGTAATTCACGGCCAAATTCACTGTAATTGATTTTATATTACCCGTGTGGCAGTGGGAATCAAATCAAAGTTGTGTGGAAGATAAAAATGGTAGGGAGGATTGAGGAACCCACTCTGCCATGTTTGTCGTATTGAGCAGGCAATCACTTGGCACTTAACACAGTGTACAGCCATGCGATGCCGCGGCGTTTCCTTTCCTGGCTGAGCAACAATGTTTTAAAAATCGGGCCGGACGAACTGTTTAACGAGTAACCAACGGTCTGTCCAGTGTTCAAATCCGGTTAGCCAAAACCGAGTAGACCATTCAAAATTGACTGGTTTTCGGCCGGTTCTCACCGAATTTCGACACAAAAAAAATACATTCCTAATCACTTTAATTTTAAAATATGTTTGACCGGTTTTAGACTTTTAGTATAGGTCGACCGTCGACCCAATGAATTCGAGAGGCCAATTTGATGATTGGTTCAATTTTCGAAACATTGCTCAATAGTCAATAATGAACACAATATTTTTATTTCCTTTCTAGTAAATTAAGTATATTTTTATGATTTATGTATGTCTAACTTACGAAATGCAAAATACACCGAGTGTAAATGACAATTAAGTATATTTTTAAGATTTATGTATGCTCTTCTCTAAAGTAAATGTTAAACTCTAATGTGTGAACACGAGAATCTTTTTTCAACCATTCAAGATTTTTTCTTAATTTATAATTGGTCATTCAATCTATCACACGTGGTTCATTTATAAACGATAATCAAGATAGTAATTAGTAGAGACCATGCATTTTATAATTCATGAGTGAGTGATTGAATTGCCCAATGTGACTAGTTAGTGATGGTGTGAGTGTTTAATGCTCACTTCTTTTGAGATTTTGTCTTTCAGTCTAGTAAGGTTAAATTTATCGAATTAACTAAAGTTGCAAAGTGACAACCTAGCCTAAGAATAATGAATTGGTCTGAATAACTAACAAAGTCGGTGATAGATTGTAAGATGAGTTTTTCAAATGAACAAGTAAAACCCATCTTGCAAACAGGTGATCACTACTTATAACCTGTGTTTCTTTTATTTTATTTTAAAAAATAATAATATTAATGTATTAAATGGATTACATTTTTATAAGTGAATTGTTCAAACGATCTAGTTACCTAAGTTTTGAGTTTTAATCAATTACTTCAACAAAATGAGACCATTTTGCAACTTAATAGTGCTGATCTAAAATAAGTCACTACAGTAAGAGATTATTTACTGAAATAACTTTACATTAACGACCTTAAGCGGGTCAACCTAGAGCGGACAAGATTTACCTAACCCAAAAGTTTGAGTTACACATTTGAGCAATCCCCCCAAGTTTGAGTTACCCCATCTCCCGTGAAAAAAAAAAAGAAGCATAATGACATATGAAATAACTCTTAAGAGCATTTCCAGTTGGGCCTTTACATGTGGAGTTGAAGAGAGGATTGATTGGCATAGTATTAGACTATATATGGATCTTAATTTTCAACATTAACTTTGTTTACATAAAATTTATCATGGAGTTCGAAAAAAAGGAAAAAAATGGGAAATAAATTTCTACATGAATGAAGTTCATTGACAAAGTTCATTTACATCATTCGAGTTTAAGGGGTACAAGGCACCTATTTGAACATTGTGATTGGTGGTGGCCTAGAGATTGTTTCCTCTGGCCAATTCCATATAAAACTGAAATATTTTCATAACAATAGTTGTTTTTTTGTCTTATTTTAGGGTAAAATTGCGAGTTTATAAAATTGGTGAGTTTATAAAATTGGTGAGTTTATAAAATTGGTGAGTTTGATACAAGTATATGATATAGTTACAGTATTTTTTCCATGAAGTTTTATCAATTAGGTTTTCATAACATCTTGTGATAATGAAACGACTTAGTATGTCCTCGTGCTCTTTTTAATAAAGGTCTATTAATGTTCATATTGACTACCTAGGTTGGGGGTGCTAATGTATTTGTAGAGATATTTCTCTTGATTTCACCGCTATAAGAATTATGGAGTATCAGTTAATGACAAGGAATAAAGATCTACTTTCTTATTACAAAAGTAATTATATTGAACACAACTTTGTTGTCCTTCAAAATAACCACTTAGGAAAAAAATAATATACTATATTCATCAAGAATACGAAGTCAAGTTTAAGCTAATAATCAACATGATCTAAATAATTTGCAAAATGATCTAATGCAAGGTGACTACCACTTGCATCGTCACGCAACATATCAGTTTAAAAAATATACTCCCTCCGTTAATAGTTGACTGATATTGTGTCATTTTAGTCTAAGTTAAAAAATTGACCATTGGTTAGGAAGAAATTATTATGAGTTACAACATAAAGATATTAATTAATCATTTTTTTTAAAAAATGTAGTTTCAATAAAGTAATTTTATAATACAAAATTCAAGTTAAATATATTCAAATTAATATTTTCAGACCATGAAGTCATACTCCCTCCGGTTTCTTATTTTCCTATGTAATTCCATATTGGGTTGGTTTTTATTTAACTTATGGATTTCCTTATTTGGGTCGGACCTATGCCCAACATTACCATTCTATCCCTCTCTCACAACACTCTCACCCCTCCTTATTTTATTCCCCACTCTCATCCCACTCCCATCCCACTCCCATTATTTTATTACCGCTCACACAAAAGTAGAGTAATTATACATACCCCATAAGGACATTATGGTAATTTTACCCTCACTTTAGGGTGCTCCTAAAAACTTGTGATAAAGTGAAACATAAGATAATAGGAAAGCGGAGGGAGTACCATTTATTAATTGACGGAGCAAGTAACATTTTAAGTTAAAAAAAAGCTAAAAAGAATTAAAACAGTTGTGAATTTAGTTTTATCTTCGCTAAAACCAATTCAGGTCCCATTGAGAAAAGAAAAGGTTGAAAGACTTGTCAGCAAATGAGTCCGTGCTTTCCCTCAGTCTCAACTCCCTCGTGCGCGGAACCCGATGCTGCAGAGTCCTAGAAAAAGGACCATAAAGATAGCATTGGTGCTGCTGCTTGTGTTTGGACCCCTCTCAACCCCCCAAATGACCGTTAGATAACTCCGTCAAGTCTGCGACGGTACAACATTGGCATATTGCACATCAACGGTCACTCAAACCTCACGTGACAGACCAATAAGATGATGCCAAATCAACTAAAATATGTGTTTTGTTCGGCTCAGGTGCGATACCCGCCAATTTGAGCCTACTGTTATTGCAACTTCAATTTACTCCGTAGTTAAGTTTCATTTAGGTCAATCCAATTTTTTCGCAGTTTAGCTACTAACTTGTGAACGTCGTTTTGATTCTCATATCCATTTGTAATTAGTAATATATTATTGGAAATGTCTCACCATATAGTTTTATAAACGTACAATGTTGATAGAGTTTTTATAAGTGTTTAAGTGTCAAATTAATTAAACAAAAATTTCAATTTTTTCCACTTCAATTCAATTCTATTCAGTTCATCTTTGAAGAACGAGCTCTATATCGCCATGATACTTCCTTTGTCTCATACTGTTCTTACTAATGCTGTGTTTTGTTCGTCGGTAGTATTACAGTTCAGTTTTTTTTTTTTAAGTTCATTCAGTAACATCTTTCAGTTTTTTCATTTCAGTTCAGTTCAATTTTAGTTATAATTATAAGAGATTGTCTTCAGTTTTTTTCAATTCAGTTGAGCGTCTTTCAATTTTTTTCATTTCGGTTCAATTTCATTTCATATCATTTCAACCGGCCAAAACATACATACCGTAATTCGCTTTTGGGCAAATTTTGATGTGCTCGAAATACCGCCGATTTTGTAAAAAATTCTAGGACAAAATCTATTTGAAGGGCGTATGGTTGTCTCGACATGTTCAAGTCTAAGATTTTTAAGGTAACCTACGTCTTAAAGGACAGGTGCTACATCAAGTTATGTCTTTTTTTAAGTTTAATTATTTAGTCTTAGTTTTAATATATTTTTGACAACCTTTCCTTTTTTTTTTTGGCTTTGAATAATTTCCAGTTTAGGGTATTGTTTTGGCGAAATTGTTGGGAATAATTCCTACTTCGGCGGATTATCCCAAAATAATCTGTACTTCGAAAATTGTTGGGAATAATCCCTACTTCAGCCCTTGTATCCCGGAACGATCCAATGACATTTTAAAATATGTCAAAATTTAAAATTAAAACTTTGGCTATGCATAAATCCATTATGATTAATGTATTTCTTAAAATCAAAATTGTCGGCTTCACGCAAGGTCTATGTAAGCAAAAAAAACGTTGTAAAACTTAATTAGATCGTTTCGGGCTACGAGGGTCCAAGTAGGGATTATTCCCATAATTTCGCATATTGTTTTCTCTTCAGGACAATTTAGTTAAAGTATTTTAAAAACGAACAAAAGAGAATGTAAATAAAGATTCCTATGTGTGCAAGGTTGTTCAAGGATACCCCACTAAAATTTGACAAAGAAAAGAAGAAGCATTGGGCTTGGAAATGTAAAAGTTATAGGGACATGACATGTACCTGGAGGCCCAGAAAAAAAAAACAGAGAAAGTGGAATGGCATGGTTAGGCGGGCCCAGTAGTTAATAGACAAGATATAGTGAGGGGTACTCGTTTTGAAAGAGAAGAGAGATAATTATCCTAGTGATACTCACGCTAGATGGAGGTGGTGAGGATATCATCAACAGTATCAACACTTAGAATGAGGACTCGGATATGGAGTCAGAATTATTATTACTCTTCAAAATGTTTGCAACTGTCAAGGGGGCTGGGGGTGGGGGTGGGGGTGGGTGGTACGGCTACTGCTACTGGTAGTAGGTTGATTAATGATACTATTATTAATAATAATTATACGGGGATAAGGTGCTGCGCTTCTTCCGCCTCAGCCTCGGCGCCATCGGCTCCAAACCCTAAAGCAGCCGGACGCCGCCCTCAAAGTTCTACTTCTACCTCTACTTCCGACAGAGAAGCTGTCCGCGCCATTCGCATTCAAAAGGTAAAAGCAGCCAAAATACAGCCTTTCTTTCATTTGCCTTCCTTTTATTATCAATGAATATTATTAATGAATGAATGAATATATAAATATAAAAATATAAATAATAACAAAAAATGGAATGCACTCCATTCAGGTGGAAGAGCTGAGGAGTAAGGGTTTGGAGGCATACGCCTACAAGTGGGACAGGACTCACACCGCGTCCCAGCTCCAGTCGGCTTACGAGGACTTGGGCAACGGCCAGGATGATCCCGGGTCACTCCAGGTGTCCGTCGCCGGTAGGATCATGTCCCGTAGGGCCTTCGGGAAGCTTGCCTTCCTCACCCTGCGGGACGACTCTGGGAGCATACAGCTCTACTGCGAGAAGGAGAGGCTCTCCGCCGACCAGTTTGACCTCCTCAAGGCCCTCGTTGACATCGGCGACATCCTCGGGGCCGCGGGGACCATCAAGCGCACCGACAAGGGGGAGCTCTCTGTCCGCATCTCCTCCTTTGCAGTCCTAACCAAGTCCCTCCTCCCCCTCCCCGACAAGTTCCACGGCCTCACTGACATTGACACCCGCTATCGTCAGCGCTATCTCGACATGATTGCCAATCCTCAGGTGGCCAACACTTTCCGCATGAGAGCTAAGGTAACCTAACCTAACCTAACCTAACCTAAGCTGCTCTTCTCTTCTCTTCACCTTATTATTTCTTTCTATTATTACTAAGTACATATATATATATATTTCTTTCTTCTCCAGTAGATTATATCTGAAGTGCGCAGGACTGTTGAGTCTCTGGGCTTTGTTGAAGTTGATACTCCCGTTCTCCAGGTGTGCGTTTGTCTGTGTGCGTGTTTGAGAAAGTGTGTTGTTAATAATCTCATGTATGTGTTTGTTTCTCTGGGAGTATCCATCCTTAGTTATGCCTTTTTTCCCCATCTCCAGGGTTCAGCTGGGGGTGCCGAAGCACGTCCTTTTGTCACTTATCATAATTCTCTCGGAAGGGATCTATACTTGAGAATAGCAACCGAGCTACACTTGAAGAGGATGCTGGTCACATTACATTTTCCTCTCTCATATACTCCACTATCTCATCCCCACTTTCCTGTCCACACATTATCCTCCCTTTACTACTTTGATGAAACAGGTTGGTGGCTTTGAAAAAGTGTATGAAATGGGACGAATTTTCAGAAATGAGGGCATTTCAACTCGTCATAATCCTGAATTTACCACTATAGAGGTTACAAACTCAATCCCTTGCCTACTTCAAACGGTTTCCGCTTTTTCTCCATTTTTCATTCTTCTTTCTTCATATAATGAGATTCTGACTAAGAAAGGATCATCGTATTTGCTTGTTCCAATCATAGCTTTACGAAGCATATTCAGACTATCAAAGTATGATGAACATGGCCGAAGAAATCATCACTCGATGCGCTCTTGCAGTTCAAGGGAAGCTTACCGTGCAATATCAGGTATTTACTTTTGCTTATGATTCAATTAAGTAAGAGTTCCTTGGTAAACATTTGATTACTTTTCATGTTCCATGCTGGACGATGTGATTTGATTACATGTCTTGTCATCATAGTTTTCAAAACTTTATGCACTTAGTTAATATTGATTCACATAAAAATACTCCAGACGCTGGCCAATTGGATCAGTTTAAATTTGGGTTGTGTCAGAATTTCTTAGGCACGGGTCAAGTTCACGTTTGGTAGATGGGACATTGGAAAGTCATTTAGTACATTTGGTGGACTATGTTCGAGTTAGTTTCCGTAGGTTTGCAGGTTGGTTTTTGAGTTGATATATATTTGTTCGGGCCATTTGGTTTGGGTACTATTCTTTTTCACTAGGTCTTTGCGAATGTCGACTTATATTGCAGCATAATTAGGGATTTTATGCTATTTAACTTCTTTTAGGAGACTATTGATGGTACGTTAAGTCACATTGTCGGGTGGTAGTTCTGGATATGGGATGGATTGCATCTATGTCGTCGTCAATGGCTATGTTAATTGCTGGGATAGCAGGCAACCTTACTTGATTGACTGTAAAACTAAACCCATAATCTTTGACAGTCAACTCTTCCAGCTGTCAATTGACCCAGTTGTGCAAATCTTTGTTGAAAAAAGGGCAAATATTTCTTTGTAGGGGACAGAGATATCTTTACAGAGGCCCTGGAGGAGAGAGACTATGCACAATCTTGTAAAAGAAGTCTCTGGACTTAACTTCAGCGAGTTTGGTGATGATCTTAAAGTTGCTAAAGAAGTTACGTTGGCAACTCTTGGGAGTTGCCTTGAGGATAAGGACA
>ONZK01001151.1:0-17027 GCA_900322385.1 Pharnaceum exiguum | reverse complement strand
ACCCAACCGCCCCGCCTAATTTTATAATTAAAATATAACAAAATTTTGAATAGGGAATGAAATTATAACTCAAATATCAATTTTTTGTGTAAAAATATATAAAAAATAATTGTTAGATTGGTTTTAGTGGATACCGCCCCGCCACCGCCCCAGTTGAGGTGGGGATGGTAGTGGATTTGATGGGTGGTGGGGCGGGGATGGTTTTGATTTTCAAAACCGCCATGGGTGGTGGGGCGGGGATGGAGGAAGAATTTTTTTGGGTGGTTGGGGATGGTTTAGGCTATACCGCCCCATCCCCGCCCCATTGCCATCCCTAGGTATGAGAGACATCACAATTGGTATTTGCATAGCCTGCACATGTTACTCAGAGGGAGGCGCAAAATATAAAGTTTTTTGTTTATGGAGTATCATGTGCAGCCGTGCAGGCCTATGAAAATACTAAATGGACCTTGTACCCAAATCAGAAGACCCATGGTCTAGGAGCTGTTGCTCAAGATGAATCAAGTTGTTTTGTTGGTGGTTTCTCCCGAATGAGTGCGAGTGCTGTGAGTCTGGACGTAGCTGAGTGCTTGGCTCTTCGTCAAGCTCTTATATATGACTAACTGTGCGAAGATAGCCAATATGTGGCACAAAAATTTGATGGATGCGTCTGACTTTAGTTTGTGGGATTGTTTAGCTTTGAAGTGTTCTTTTGAAGTTTTAGATGTAGTTCATGTTAAGCGTGCTTGTAATGGCGTAGGCGCATAGCTTAGCTCATAGACTTGTTAGATCATCAAATTCGTTTATGCAAGATCCAATGGTGGGAGCATGTTCGTCCTGATCCGATTGTTGACGTTTTGATGATGACTCTCATAGAGAAATGAAAATTTCAGCCTTTTCTTTCCAAAAAAAAAAAAACTCAGAGAGGTGGACTGTTAGTTGCTTTGTAGTTCTTAGCAGTTTAGTCTGCAAGATGTTTTGATGGCAACTGTCTTCTCTTTCAGATCTTGCTTGAAAAGTAAGCTTCTCAATACGTACGTTGTTCTCTTCATAAAAGGTTCTGTTTTGTGCCTTCAATCAACCATAAAGCTATGGGTGTGTATTCCTTCTTGCATGAGAACTCAAAATGATGCAAGTGTCTTTACTCTAATTTTTCTGTTTTCGGTGATAATTCAGAAAAGATTCAAGTGGTGATTACTTGGCTGACATAGACCTTGTCACCTTGATGCTCCCTGGAGGGTTGGGTTATGACTTTTTTTTTTTCGATCACCTAGTCTATAGAAGGATGATTGCCTAATTGGTAAGTGTTGAAAATAGTCATCTGAGATACATACAGGTTCCTTGGGAATTTTCGAACTTCAAATCTGGACAAAATTGCTCTTGCTGCCACTTTTTATGCAGACTCTCCTCGTTCAAAATTGTTGGGGTGGATTGCTGGGTAGGGGCATTGCTCCGCTATAATAAGAAAAATTGTTGTGGTGGTTATAAAATGAATAATTGGTGTGGTGAATATATTGGAAAATCACATAAGATTATTTCCACTATAATAAGAAGTTAAGCTCGCAGATAAATTTGACTACATAGCTATCTTGTACACATTTTTATCTTATCATTTCATGAGCTCATCCATTTTCTACTCACAAGCAGGCAAGCAGCAGCTAACGTCCCTTTCCAAATAAAAAAAGAACTCCAGTACCGCAGGCGAACTCACAATAACAACAATCTATCAAGTATCTGGCATGATAATAGACAGTGAAACATCTGAGTAGGAAAAGCATCGCAACATCTGAGTATGATTTCTATCAGTACAGTAGCTCAAAACTTGCTGCTCTGTGAGTGGTAAACATATTTTGATGGAGCTAGTGATCTATTATACTCCACTATTCTAGGCTTCTAGCTACGCTTTAAATTTTGATAGAATATCGTTCATCAAAAAAGTTCTGATATATAGTATCAGAGGTTGATATCAGATGTACAGCCCACGACACTACATTCTCACAGAGCTTCCACAGTCTCTGGATGTAAAATGTCATACGAGATTTTGTCTTGACAACTTCACCATTATCTGTACGACCACACGCGCGTTGTCATAAAGAAAAAATAATCTGTACAACCACCAAGGAGTGTCAGCAGGGCGCATCCTGCTCTCAATCGCTATCAGCAAAGAAGCAGCACCAGTGCAAGATAGTGTTGAAGTATCAAGCGGGGCTGTTCACTGCCTGTTTAGTGCCTTCAATTCCAAAAAAACAATTTCATATCTCATTCAACGTTCTTGACCACAGAATGGACTAAACTGTGACAACTATCTTCTCTTCAACCAGATCTTGCATGATTAGTAAGCTTCTCAATAGATATGCATGGAAGATATAAGCAGCCAGTATTTTTTTTCCATAAAAGGTTCTGTTTTGTGCCTTCAATAACCATAAAGCTATGGGTGTGTATCCCTTCCTGCATGAGTGCTCAGAATAATGCAATGTCTTTACGTGTTTTTTTTTTTTTGAGATAGAAGTGGCTACTCCCCTTAATTTTTGGAAATTTTACATTTTGGGTACCCGAGGTATGCCATAATGCAGTTTAGGTACTCGAGTTTTTCAATATGTTTTTTAAGGTACCTGAGGTTAGCTTCCGTTATCATTTTAGGTACCCGACTAAATTTCCGATAACTTTTCCGTTAAATAGATGATATGGCACCTTTTTTTCAAATTATTAATTAAATGACCAATTCTTCATTTCCATTGTTTTTAAACATGGGGTTGTGTATGGTGATTTTTATATATTATTTTTAGTTATATTTAAACAAACAACTTTTTTGAATGGCCCTGATTCGGCAGGCTTGCACGTTTAAAAAAATTGCTCAAAGAAAACTAAAGACTAAAACTGCAAAAAAATTATTAGAAAACCATATAGAGTTTATTTTATCTTTTGAAAATATATCTCGAATAACCCATATAGTTGGGTAAAAGAAAAAGGAGTTTAAAAAGCTTTTTAAATCATCATTGACATTTAATAAACAATTTCCAAGGTATTAAATTGAAATCATATCTTATTTGTATTTTAAAATATTTACAAGGTTTTTTCCAATTTTGGGTAATAAATTTGTATTGTCTTTATTGGAACAACAATGCGTCCATTTCTAATATTTCGGGTCAATTAAATTCATTAGGGATAAATATCACACTCAACAAACCTATATTTTTTAAAAAAAATGAGGAATGAAAAATAGTCATTTAATTCTTTAGGAAAAATAGTGTATCTAAATTTAATGAAAAAATAAAAAATAATACTAACCCATACACAAACCCATGTTGAATTGTTGCCAAAAAGGTGAAATTTAGAAATGATCATTTATGTTTGTTTTTTTTAAAAAAGGGGCCACGTCATATAGTTAACGGAAAAGTTAACAGAAATGTAGTAAGGTATCTAAAATGATAACGGAAGTTAACCTCAGGTACCCAAAAAAACATATTGAAAAACTCGGGTACCTAAACTGACATTATTGCATACCTCGGGTACCCAAAATGTAAAATTTCCTTAATTTTTCTGTTTTCGGTGATATAGGCCTTGATGCTCTCTGGAGGTTTTTTTTTTCAATAAAAGGTTCTGTTTAGTGCCTTCAATTCAAGTGGCGATACTAACATAGACCTCATTTTTTTGTTAAAAGAAAAATTAGGGGAGAAGGGGGGAGGGGAGGCATAGGCCTTGATGCTCTCTGGAGGGTTTTTTTTTTTGAGGGGGGTGATCACCTGGTCTATAAGAAGGATGTATAATTGGTGAAGAAAGTTGAAAACAGTCATCTATACATACAGCCTATACAGGTTTTCGTTTGGCAGTTTTTTTTACTCCAAAACATGGACACAATTGCTTTCTCTGCCATTTTTTGGGCCGTAAAGGACTAATGGACTAATGGTTATGCATTTCCTCATTCAAAATTGTTGTGTGGTTAAGGGCATTGCCCCCCTTGCACACCAAAAAAAGCAGCTAAAGGCTAAAGCAGCTACATTTGACTACTACGCAGCTGCTGTCTTGTACACAATTTTACTCGCATCACCAGCTTACTTCCCTTTGATAAAGAAAATATTTCAATCTCCTGAACTGAAGGCGGGCGAACTCACCACAACGTTAATCAAGTATCTAGCATTATAATAGACTGAAACTTCTGAGTAGGAAATGCATCACAAGATTCACAACATCAAATATGAAGACAGTTCGTATGAAATTTATCAGTAGAGTAGCTCAAAACCTACTGCTCTGTGAGTGGTAAACATGTTTTCAGACGGAGTTTCTGATCTAATCTACTATTCTAGGCTTCTAGCTACGCTTTAAATTTTGATATAATATCGTTCATCAAAAAAGTTCTGATATAGTATCAGACGTTGACATCAGATGTACAGCTCACAACACTATATTCTCAGAGAGCTTTCCACAGGTTCTGAATGTAAATTGTGTCAGAAGAGATTTTGTATTGACAACTTCACCACTATATGTACAACCACCAAGGAGTATCAGCAGTACGCATCCTGCTCTCAATCGCCATCAGCATAGAAGCAGCACCAGTGCAAGATTAGTGCTGAAGTATCAAGCGGGGCTGGTCACTCCCTCCAAAATTAGCAGACTTCATATCCACAAGCATGTCGGTTGCTCTGAAGGGTGAACCCGTCTATTCGAAATACATAAGGTATAAGCAATGTGACACAAACCAGGAAAACAATACAAGCTCGCAAAATTGAAGCATGGTTCGTACCAGTTTGCTAGGCATATGAAGTGAATCTTGTTTCCTACCAAATTCCCTTAGAGTTCCCTGCATAAATTGCAATCTGATAAGAGCATGAACTGTAAACAAGTTCCTCAAATTCACATAAATGCTTGATGAAAAAGCGTGGACATTCCAAACTAGTTGTCAGATACACCGAACACATTCAGTATGAAACAAAAAAAAGTATCCAAGCGGTACTCAAAGTTTCAGTTCTGTATCAAGTCAAGAATGCTCTACTTCATCGCCATAGTAGGAAGATCATACCTCCAGTGCCGTCAAAGATTTCGAGAGATCAACAAGTTGCTCCTCCATAGCGGCTTTCTTCCTCAGCAAAAGCTCATATTTTCCTATCGTAATCTGATAAAGAGAAAACGAAATTCACTCAGTCTGCTCAAATTTAATCGTCACAGTGGAAATTGTAAAGCAGTTGACCTCAGTGTTTGGAATTCTATGGACACTCTCAGAATATGCTGCACTATCTGGCAAGGCCACATCAGAAATTGCCACATAATCATCCCTGGTTTGGAACTCTGCTATTTGTCTGTCAAGGAAACGAAAAGAAAGAAAGAAATTTTAAAAAAAAATAGTATAAGAAATTCTGATTAACAATGTGATCAGATGTATCCACAGACATCTTTCTCTGATAACTTCCACAGGACAGAACTGTTTAACTAGCATATGGTAAATTGCATCAATTGTCAAACAACTCAAATTATACCTTTTCATGCTGCTTAAGTCTGCCTTTAGCTGCCTTACTTGCTGACAACAAATACAATTATGTGAAGTTATGCAATCTCCAGGCTTCCATCCAGGGGGCGGAGTCCAGTAGGGATCGCGCACTCCAGCTTGCTTCCTGATGTTAACAAGGTCAGAATGTTCAAGCCAGTATTCCATCTTACCATCAGCATCACACCTTCTTCGAAGGCGTTCATTCCCACCAGGCATGACCTTTCCAGCAAGGTGCTTCAGCAAATGATCCAAAAGGCCTGTGTCACCAATTGTTCTTCTAGCTTCTTCTCTCAGCCGGTGGCGAGAAATTGGGTTCCCATAAACTGCTTCATGCGCCTTCAAAACATCTGTCAACTTCTTTGCTGCTGCTTCACGCCTTCATAAATCACCACAAACTCGTTAGTTTAAGAAAGTTGCAGCCTCAAAAATAAAGTTGTTTTCAGTTTTACCTCTGCTCTGGCCATCTAGCAACAACTTTCCCCTCTTCTTCTTCCTTGATTTTAGAAGTTGTCTTGCCTTTTGGCTTAGGAATACGCTTCATCTTCTTTCTAATTCGACCATTGGGCGGGATACACAGCTTCTTTCTGCTGTATTGAATGAAAATCTCTTCAACTTTAGGTTTTACCTCCTCTCCTTCCTCCATTTTCATGACTTCTTTGCCACAACACTTGTTCTGCTTCTCTTCTTCTTCTCCTTTCACAATGTCTTCGCCATCAGTCTGATTCTCCTCCTCTTCTACCTCGGTCCTCTTGCCTCTTACAGGAGGTTCACTTAGTGCCTCAACTCTGGGCTCTCGAACATAAGCAACTACACGCTGGGTACCCCATCCACTGATTTTACTATCCTGAAGCTGCAGAAGCAAAGGTCCACCCTTAGCCATAGGATCTTGGGGAATTCCAATATTGCACCCTGATACTGGGGATGGAGATTGATCTGACTCCGAACAGGCCATCAACCAGAAAGACATGGACTTCCTAAACTGTGCAAACTCCTTAGATGAAATCTGTCGCTCTAGAACCTCAACAGCAACCTCTGGACCCATGACAAACTTCTCATCCAACTCAGGGAAAAGCTTTGTACCAGGGGCAACAAGTTCAGCCTGACTAAAGTATGCTTGTAGTGACTCATTACTTGGGTATCTCACAGTCACTTTCAGCTCAGTCTTTGATGTCACCTTGCATCAACAAACCAAAACAAAACAAAACAAATCATCACTACATTTCACTTTTGCACCACATACACCCTATTTCACTGAAGTGCCATATTCATATACCATACTGTAATCACTTAACTTCAGCAAGAACCAACAAATGCAGGACAGAAACAGAATCAGAAACCGAAACAGGACATAGTCAATTTTTTCGATTACCATAACAACCCGAGTAGTGTGCAGAGCAGCAGGGTTAACAAGTGGTAGCTTCGAACTATCAATCTCGTAGAACGAACCCACCTCAATCTCATCCATTGGCACTACAATCCAAAGTATGAAACATATCAGCAACCAACAAAGCATACATCCCCTTCATTCAAGTACAACAAACATTCAATTCCTACACCAATTAACCATTTGTACAGGGAAAATCTTAAAGGCCCACACTATCATTCTTGTCAACATCAAATGTAGCCTAATCTAATTATACTACTTGAGCAAGCAAACAACCATAACACCAACAAAAACATAATACAAGCAATAAATATTATGCTATGGAAAATGAAAGCTTAAGATTGTTACACTTACACTTACTACTATGTGTGACTAAGATATGCTCAGTAGGCAAAGGAGACTTATATGCTGCTTCTCCCACATCTCCCAGAATACACTTCCTCAAACTCTTTGACCACATATTACCTGCAAATTAAAAATAAAAGGAAATTATGATCCTTAATCCACAATATTAGTATCCTAATCATTACTTTACAGTAATTAAAAAACCACAGATATCAAAAATGCATTGTCTGATCTCAAAAAAAAAAAACAAGATATCAAAAATAGACTGCCCTTACAAAACAGGAAACACAACCAATTAAAAATAAGATAATTGAAAACACTCCGCTGGAGGGCAAAATAGTCATGATGTAAAAGTAGCCATATTATTCGTTTCATTCCAAACTCAGTGATGACAACACAATGGGAAATAAACAAAAAAGAAAAGGAAAACAGGAAAATGGGAAAATTGTTGAGGGGGTTTAAGCAGGGGTTTAGAGCACGTGTTAGGCACGTGACTTAATCAACTGTTTCTAAACTTCACCTTGCTTGCTCTGCCTTTTAATGGCGGCACAAAAAGACAGAAATGATAATTCCTTTCACCCAATAAAAATAAAAGGAAAATAAATTAGAGGAAGAGAAAATGAAATTCAAGTAAAACCCACCTAGGAAAACAGGGTAACAACAAGAACAACAAAACAGAACAAAATAAAAAGAAAAGAAAAGAAAAGTTCAAGTTCAAGTAAAGTTGTACAAAATTGAAAACCCAGAAAGAGGAAATAAAGAAAACCCACTTTTTATTTGATTTGAGGAAGCTTTGATAAAATGTGGTGAAATGAAAAAACAAAAGCGGAACTGGAAATGGAAATGGAAAAAGATGGTTAGTGTTAATTAAGACCTGAAATGGAAAAAGGAAGCTTGCTTATTTGAGTTTTTCTTTCTTTGTTTCTGGATGTGTACAGTGTACTGTGTATGTTGTTGTTGGTTGTTGTTGTTGTTGTGTGTTTTTTTTGTGCTGGGAAAGTGGTGAACTTGCTCTGCTATAAGAGTTGTTGTTGTACTGTAGTGGTGAATGTGTGATGTTATGTATGTAAAAGTCTGTAATTGTACTATTTGTTTTGATGGGAGTGAAAGTGAAAGACGACGAAAATACAAAGCAAAACAAAACAAAAGTGAGTTGGTTTCGTTTTCTCTCTACAGGTAAGGGAGAGTACGAGTTGTAATTAAAGAGGATAGGGACAGATGTGATGAGACAGAATGAGAGGCGGGGGAATAACAGATAATTAGGGACTAACGATATGATCAACACCAGCAGTGATTTTATTATAGTTTTTCTTTTTTTTTTAAAAAGGGAGTGTATTATTGGGAACTTTATACTATACAATTTCATAAAAGTCTAATATTAATTGATTCTAATAAGCGATTGTTCATCAAAATCATATAAACACAAGTTTTATTCAATACATTTCATTTCACTTTAGTCCAATCTTTAAAAGTTGAAGGAAAAGGAGGCCACATTCTTTAATGGAAAAATATCATTTAGGTGCCGAGGATAATACCAAACTGCAGTCCAATATATTAAATATGTCAATTAGTGTACCTGTCTTTATTAACATTATATCAATATGAGTACCTGTAATGTTTTCCATTAGAAAATAATGTTAATTGAGGACGTGTCAGTTATATTGTTGCCCCTTTTAGTAATTTTCCTTATAACTATTTTATAAAATTAATCTTGACCATTAAGAGTGTTGTGTTCGAAAAATTAGTTTGATAATTAATGTTATACTTAAAAAAAAAAAATTAGTTTAGTATCTCTCCTCCCAAACGAGTTAGGCATGGAGGGAGCCTTTATCTCCTTCAACAAGATATGAAATCAATAGAGCAGAATACAATCGATAACAAAAACTAACTGGTAGCATTCCTATCTTCTTGAACGACTTCCTTTTCATTACTGTCTTCAGTTGAGCATTCTTTGTGCGGAAGAGCCCTATATTGCATTGAAGAATGCCTAATTATGATATTGATCTTTGTAAATCCATTAGTTAGAATTAGTTAATTTTACTTTCTGATTGTGTTTTTTTTTTCTTAGTTGACAAAAAAAAGATAAGCCACAAGTGAAGTTTAAGAGAGACCAGGACAAAAAAGGATAAGAATGTAGCGAAAAGGGTGGCTTTGACCTTTAACAATTTTCACTCCCACTATCAGCACAATCAGAGGGGCAACTAGCAATGTAGCGTGTAGAAATTTGATCTTTGGCCATTCAACCCGGAGCTCAATGTGTACCCAGTGGTGTATCCAGAATTTATAAAATAGGGGGTCAAATTTGATTATAATACTAAAATTAAATGAATTGTTTCCACTCAAAGATCATAGATAATATTTCCAGTAGAAAAGTAAGTGGATGGATTTTTTGTTAATTAAATGAGTGAAAAAAAAGGATTAATGGTAAAAAAAAAGTGTGGCCATTCAAGAGGGAAAGGAAAGAGGGTGGTGATCAGTATAAGTATATGAACATGAACTCGTTCACAAGCTGCAAACATCTGACAAAAAGAGCAATTAAGACAAATGGGAGGGGTGAACCAATGAGTGGGGGACAATTGTATTCCAATTGGACAACTTTATTAAACTAAGATTATTGTAAAATTATCACAACTTTAATTGTAAAAATATTAAAATTTCAAAAATTATATCAAAGTTTATAATTTTTTTAGCTCTTCAAACAGAGATCCATTTTGTTATAGTTTTAACAAAATAAAAGATCAAAATATTATGAAAGACTTAGATGAGTGAACTTTTGTGTTTTCATGGAGAGGATTAATATAGATATTTGTAACTTTAAAAGTTAACTAGTTTGATATATTTTATTAATCTTAATTACATTATATATATATATAGTCATTTCCGTTGATATGTTTATTTTTAAAATGCTACATATTTTGGTGCTCTTATCAGTTTTATTAACATAGCATAAGTACTTGTGAACACGTTATTTGTGATAATGCATGTTTTCAGACAATAAAAAAAACAATTTGTAAACCCATTCTTTTTATAAAAAAATGATATTGCAATTTATTGAGTAGTTCCATGAATTGAAAAATTCAATATATCATTCAAGGTGTCACTCACATTCTCTTAATAACAATATTCCTTGATCATGTTAAGATTTATCTCGCCTTGTATTCTCCGAATTTGAACTAAATTGCATAATATTAACATTTTTTGTATATACATTGTTTGTTTAGGTCATGTGTAGAGCTGATTATGTTCAACCTATTGGTTTAGTTTTAGTCAACTAAGTGAGTCTAGATCAATTTAATTTAATTTTGTGTTTTTGATAACAAATGCAGCATCGGCGACTATATTTACCTTCTATACTAGAACGGGGTGAAATTGCTTTTGGAGCTACAAATCCATACTCGCTCCGGTTTCTTTTTAATTTTATGGTCACCTTTTAATTAAGTTTTAGGAGCCACTAAAAGTGAGAGACAAATAACAGTATTATCCTCGTGTTGAAAGTATAATTATGGGCCATGCCAAAACGTAACATAGAAGAATGAGTTGAGAGTAAGTGGTTTGGGTATTTGGGTCATTTACCATATAGAGTCAACCCATTTTTAGTATCCATGCATGAAAATAAAAGAAAAATCAACCTAATATAGTAAGTGTGAACTTAAAAAGAAATGGTATCCCAGGGAGTAGTACTTTCACTTTATTGCACGTTGAAAATATAGTAAAACACTATAGCAGTTTTGAAGTGCTTTCAAAAGCATTTTGACTTCAGCTATCGTGTTGTTTTTTGTTTTATTTTTTTGGACATGAATTTTCCTTCTTTGTTGTCGTGTAAATTAAACCTTATTTCTTACATTGTTTATAAATATCATTCGCTCAATTAATTTATTTTGTTATCATAAGCTCTATTGACAATTGTAATATGATAAATAATTACCCCGCTAAAATTGCTCAAGAGTAATGAGTTTTTATCATTAAGGAAATGAAATTTTTTTATTAGAATATTAGAATAATAAAAAAAATGTTTATAAAATTTATTACATTTTTTTGGTTTTTAAATAATATGAATATTCAAAATCAGAAATCTGATCCCACTCTCACCCGTACAATACCAATAGATGAAACTGCCTAAACTATAAAAATTTCTTTACGTGGAATGATCGAACTTAAACCTGACTTATCGACCCGTTTGCATTTTTGTTTCCTTTTATTTGTTATATTAGTGTTTGTAATAGAGTTAATTGCAAAAAAAATGTCCATATTTTCTACAATAATCGCAATCAGATGGTTTAAAAATGGAAGAGAAATCGAGAGCTCACAATTAAGATAATTTACACTCAAGAACCGAGAACCATAAAAAGGACATAAAGTAGAGTAAAAAGAGCTATTTTGATAACTTGTTTTCTTTTTTCTTATGCTCCTTCGTCCCACTTTTATCATCCAACTTTTCTTATAAGGTGTTGGTTCTCCCCCTCCCCCCCTCTCTTTATGGTTTTACCAATATACGGAGTATGATATATCCTCAACCTTTACCCCGGCCACTTGACATAAGCCCATGTGATATAAGCTTGTTATTTGGCATAAAATTCTAGGGTAGAATTGATCAAATTCAAATCTCAATCACTCTACCTTTACCGGGTCATTATTATTTAGCCGATGGATCAATAATGACTACCCGAGGGTTAATCAATACCCAGTTTCACATATAAAACGAGTTCAAACAATTTTTTGTGATGGTAGGAAAGAGAAAGTCTATATGTGTTGACAATTTTTTTTTGTTTTATTTTTTTCTTTGTTCATAATTGACATTAAATTGTATGACTCTTCATTTTATTTCTTATTTTACATTTTTTTAGATTAATAAAACCACTTCTTTGTTGTTATGATAGAAGATGCCACTTGGCAATTTGATCTTAGCTCCATTTTTTTTAAAAAGGTACATCATAAGTTAAGTAACCCTCCTCTCGAGGGTACCATTTAACTTGTCATACAATAGTAAAAAATAAAAATCCGCACCATAAGGCGGGTAAAAGTTACACGTATCTAAAACATTGTGACCTTGTTTAGCTATCCAGTCCGCCACTTGATTAGCTTCTCTGTAGATATGGTGGATCTTGAACTGGGATGTATGAGCGAGCAACCTTTTAATATCATCAATCAGACTAGCAATGGACCACGGTGTCTTGTAAGTATTTGAAAGACTATGAATGACGACTTTGTTGTCACCTTCAATGATAAGATTTGTATAACCTAAATTAATATCTGCTTTTATACTATCTCGGAACGCCGTTACTTCAGCCACTAAAATTGAACTGTTCCCAAGATTCTTTGCTCTAGTCAAAAGCAGATTTCCCTGAGAATCACGAATACTATAACCTGCAGCAGAAGAGATAGAGGAGTTAGTAGAAAACATAGAACCATAAAAATTAATTTTAACATAATCGGTTGGTGGTGGAATCCAACCAATTTTTTTGGGAATCTTAATTTGAACCTTGTTTTGTTGAGGACAATCATTCGGAATAAAATCATTCTGATTTCTTAGTATCCATTCTAGATAATTAGACTTAGCTCGATGTATAATTCGATGGATATTAACAGTATGTTTCTTAAATATAAAATTACATCTTTTTTTCCAAAGACTCCAAAGAGCATAGATAAATTTATTTAATTCCTTTGTCATCTTACTATTTTTAAGGAAGTTTATAACTGAGAAAACAGAGTTAAGTGAAGGTAGATTAATTAACCAATTATTATATTGTAACTCATTCCAAAAGTGTTACGTTTGACAACAGTCAAAAACGATATGATCAATATTTTCTTGATCTGATTTACAGATGGTACAATTATCATTCTGTACAATTTTTCGAATTGTAAGATTATCTAATGAAGAGAGCGAATTATGAAGCAGTTTCCATAACCAAGTTAGAAGTTTTGGATGAATGTCTAATTTCCAAATCCATTTATATTCCCAATCAGTAATATTAACATCAATCTGATATCGTGCTAACCAAGTTGCTGTTTTAACAGAAAATTCACCAGAAGAAGTAAGACCCCATATAATATCATCTTGGACAGGGATAACAAGAATAAGAATCCCTCTAATAATATTAGTAATATTACTCGGAAGAAATCTATTTAGTTGTATGATATTCCAAGTACGGTCATTATTAATAAACTCACTTACCTTAAGCTGAGGATTAAGAACTTGAGTTTCATTTAACCCTAAAATTTCAATTAAACTTTGATTAGCCAGCCAATTGTCAAACCAAAAATTAATAGACTTACCGTCTCAAATTTTCCATCGTATCCCTTTTCTCAAAAATTCCCTATTTTTCAAAAATTTCCGAACGATCCATGAATCAGTTGGTTTTGGAGTATAATAAAAACTATTATGTTTACTAAAATACTTTTTGTTAATTAAGGACGACCAGATGTTTTGTTTATCCATAATCAACTTCCAAAGTAACTTACTAATAAAAGCTTGATTTACATGTTCCATTTTTCTAAGACCTAACCTTCCAAATTTCTTCGGTTGACAAATTTTATCCCAAGAAATGAACGGTAGTGCTTTTTCTGAAGAATTATTTTTCCAAAATAAGTCTCTATTAGCTCTATTAAGTTTTTTTGTAACTTTACTAGGAAGAGGCGTGCACTGCATCAAATATGACGGAATACTTTCACAATGACTTTGAATGAGTACAGTTCGTCCTACTTTTGAAATATTCGGTGTTTTCCAATTTTGAAGCTTATTTTGTAATTTATCAATAAGCATATTAAAATCCATTTTTGAACCATTGTCCTTAGTAAAATGACATCCTAAATATTTTCCTAAAAATAATTGATGCGGAAAGATAAACTATTTTTCCGTTGGATAGAGACTTTTTTAGAGAAAAGGAGTGACGATTTATGGTAATATAATTAACCATTTGTCCCGATTGATCACAAAAATAATTAAGCATCAATTTAACGCGTCTACACACACTAGGTTTCGCTTTACAAAAGACAATAGTATCATCGGCAAACATAAGACATGGAATAGGCATTGAACCAGTGGCAAGTTTAATTCCAATTCCACTCTTGGAATCTTGGGAAGCATCTATTAATCGTGATATGAAAACTTCCATACACAAAATAAATAAATATGGTGATAAGGGATCACCTTGTCTAATTCCTCTAGTGGGTTTGATAAATCCCTCCGGTTGATTGTAAAGTAGTGCATATGAAACAGTTTCAACACACAGCTTGACACAATTTATCCATTTTTCATGAAATCCAAATTGTTCAAGTGTTTTATATAAAAAATCCCTTCAATGCGATCATAAGCTTTTTCCATATCTAATTTTAGAGCACACCATCCAGTTTTGTCCTTCGAAGTTTTGAACTTATGAAACACTTCTTGGATTAATAAAACATTATCATGAATACACTTATTAGGAACAAAGGCTCCTTGTAAGGGACTAATAATCTGATCAAGAACTGGTCTAAGTCTATTAACCAATATTTTGGATATAATTTTATAAAAAACATTGCATAGGCTGATAGGTCTGTATTGACCAGTAGTTTCTAATATATCAACTTTAGGAATTAGTGTAATAAATGTATGATTTAATTGTTTTAATAAAATTCCTTCATTAAAAAAAAAGTCGGACTTCTTCTGTAATATCTTTTTCAATGATAGGCCAATAAGATTGATAAAAGGCTGCAGAAATCCATCAGGAGCTTTAGTAGGGTTCATCTGAAAAACTGCCTCTCTAATTTCATCATTAGAAACTGGTTTAACAAGTTCATTATTTTGGGATGGTGTAACCCTTTTCTTTTCAAGAGTAAATTTCTGTTATAATTGATAGCCGTAGAAAATCGACGTTTATAATCATTACAGAAATTTTCGACGATTTGATCTTTATCCGTGAGCCATATACTATTACTCCTAATCTTATTAATAGATAACTTACTCCTTCTAGCCTTATATTTAGCATGAAAGAATTTAGAATGCCTTTTCCCTTTAGTAATCCATTGTTTTCTAGCATATTGTCCCCAGTGTTTCTGATTAAATAAAAGTAATTTTCTCTTTGATTAAGAAGTCGCTCATAAATACAAATAGAGCGTCGATCCATAGGATAACCAATTAGTTTTTCTTCGAAAAATTCCAATTTCTGTGCATTGTGTATCAATTTCTGATGGAGATGGGTAAATTTAGTTCGATGCCAATCTTTGAGAGCAATTTTAATCCTTTTCAATTTACAAATCAAAGAAAACATGGGACTACCTCTAAACCTATATTTCCATGAATTTTTAATAATGTCATAGGATTCTTTTTTCTTAGTCCAACGAAAAGGTCGTTTAAAATGTTCCAAAGTTGGATTCATATCCAGCACAATAGGAGAATGATCAGAACATGACAAATTGTTATTAATAATCCGACTATTTGGAAAAGAATTAAACCATTCTTGACTGGCGACTACTCTATCTAGTTTTTCAAAAACTATGGTATCACCAATTTTATTTTTCCATGTAAAGGGGTTACCAGTCCAATCAATATTAGTAGCCTTGGTAGCATTTAAAAAATTATTCAGCCTGGTGAATCTATGCAAATGCGGACGTGCACCTCCTTTTTTATCAGCAGGAGATAAGATTTCATTCAAGTCACCAATAATACACCAAAGTAATTGCCATGACAAAGCTAGAAATTTTAAATCGTTCCAAAAACTAATTTTTTCTAGTTCTTGAGCTGGACAATATGTACATAACACAAGATGATCTTTCTGAATTGATAAATCAGTGATAATAATCAAGATAAAACGTTCATGTTTCCACAAAACTCTAACATTAAAATTTTGATTATTATTCCAAAGTAACCAATGATGCTCCAAATGAATCATGTTTGTTGTTTCCTACAACAAAAACCGAAAAGAAAAAGATCACTGCAACGAGCACCACCTACTTACTGTACTATAGCCAATGGGAGTAGGAGCGGGGTAAGAAGACAAAAATATTTGGTTCATGGTAATTTTGAGTGGGAGATAGGCCTCGTAAACTTTTACCTGCCGTTGCTCTACAGTATTCTCAACAGCCAAACCCCTACATAAAAACCCTTGGCCCTCTACTCTGCATCCTACCCTCTGTTCCAATCTCCCTCCTCCCTCATATCTCCTCTTTCACTCTTCCCCTTTAACCACAGAATTTCCACACACTTCCGTCTTAGATCCATCAGCAAGGTGGGTGAGTTGAATACCACCTCTTGGTAAACACAGTGGTTTTTTTTTTATCAAACTTTTAAACAAAAGCAGAGTCTTTTAAAAACCCAAATTGCGTAATGCACAAAAACGCATATTTCAACTTCAAGTTTCTATCTTTTTCTGGTGATTTTCACCATAATTTCCTTCTGTTTTCGTATTCACACTAACCATCCTCAAAATATACCAAAATCTTCTGTTTTTTGTTTGGAAAAATTGCTGGGAATAATCCCTACTTGGGGCGATTTTCTCGGAATAATCCCTACTTGGAAAATAGCTGGGAATAATCCCTACTTGGTCACATGTGTCCGACAGTGGTCCTACATTGACGACGTTAAAAAAAATACAAACCGTTAACTTTTTTCGTACAATACCGTATAAATATACAATATACATACAAAATGAACAAATACCTATTGTTTTTATATATATTTTATATTGTAAAAAAAAGGGTCAAAAATAACCTTTTATATATTATTTTTTAATCTTATTTTCTAAATTTTTTCTAAGAAATCACCCTTTTTACTTTTTATTAGAATTTTTTGAAAATATGTTTTTTAAAAAAGTTACAAATGTGTTTTGACAAGAATTTCTTAAAAACTAAAATAAATTTTGA
>ONZK01001149.1:97939-109218 GCA_900322385.1 Pharnaceum exiguum | reverse complement strand
CGTTTCGGGGATTTGGCAGGTATACGCGACTTTATATTTTTGTGGTTATGTTGGTTACTAACGATTTTCACTGTAGGTCCAAATATTTTATTGGTATATTTGATATCTAACGATTTCTCCTTGCAGGTACAATTGTTTTAATGGGCACATTGGCTTTTTAACGATTTTTGCTTCATTACAGGTATAAAGCGGTGCGCACAAAGGTACAAAGTGGGTCATTCTGGAAACAGCGTACATCAGGCTCCCTCAATACCCTATCTTGGATGGGATAACGGGGTTTGTTGTTGTTGTTGTTGTTGTTAAGTGGTTAATAATGGGTCATTAACTCATTACTCATTAGGGGAGTAACCCCATCTCGTTTATGTTCAAAAAATCTCCACACCCTTGTAATTGATTTATTTCGCAATCTTATAAATCCCATTTTTCACCATTTTGCCTTGAGTTAGTCTACACCCACCCCATTATTACCAGTTTACCACCCTAAACCAAAACGAACGAACCAAATTTGCATTTACTTACCGTCGTTGGTTGCCATTTGGGGGTTTTCTGGGGTTTTGTAGTTTCTATAGATGCTCTCGTCGTTGGTCTATAGACATTCATTCATTGATTCAATTAAATTCAGTTGTCACTGCAAAAGGTGACGGCAATGGCAATGGTATTGAGATTGTCATTGTCATCTGCTGCTCGTCGATGTCTCTCGCGGTCACATACGAGTGCGACTGACCTTTCTCTCATCCTCCGCTCTCATTCCCATTCCCATTTTCACTCCAGAGGTGCGATACTTCTCTGTCTCTCTCTCTCTCTCTCTATAGTAAATGTCCTTTCCATTACCATTCCCATTCCCATTTACTACTTTTTTTTTTAATAAAATTAATGTTATTATGATTATGATTATGATTATCTTACAAACAATACAATGCAGTGTCAGCGTTTTTGTCCCTGTCATCGAATTTCTCTACCGACGCTGGAATTGGAAATGGAATTGGAATTGGAATTGGAATTGGAATTGGAAATGAGCCAATGATAGTATGTAGTTGTACTCCTTCCTACAACTCTATGTATTATCTCTCTATCTTTCTTTTCAAGTTGTAATTTGTAATTAATTTGAATTGGAAAATAAATATATACATATATGGGTTCATTTCAGGTGCGTGACTTTATTCATTGGGCGCTGTATGACCCAAAGCAAGGCTATTTCTCCAAAAGATCTGCCCCTGTCGGAGTTTTGGAATCTAGCATCAAGTTCAACAAACTCCAAGGCCGGAAAGCTTATCTGAGACATCTGGACAAGATTTACAAACAGAGTGACATTTCATGGTTTACTCCCGTTGAGCTCTTCAAGGTTCGTACCTACCCTACCCTACCCCTATCCTGTCATTATCATATCATTATCATTCCGTTGTATTTGTAATCGTAATCCTCCGCCCCCGCAGCCTTGGTATGCTCATGGAATTGCTGAAGCCATTATGCGGACTGCGGACCTTTCAATTCCCCTCAAGGTCACTCATCCACTCTCTTCTCTTCTCTTCGCCAATAGCCTTGGTATGCTCTTCTGTTGCACCCATCCAATCATATGCATTCATACATTCTCTTTTTCTAATTCAGATTTATGAAATCGGCGGTGGATCGGGGACCTGTGCCAAGGGTATACTGGATTATATATTGTTGAATGCCCCTCCGCGAGTTTATGCCACCATGACTTACATGTAGGTACCGGATATCTTTCGTCCCCTATTAGAGCTATTGGTGGGTGTGCATGCTTTTCTATTACATTACACACATTATCAATGTTATGTTAGTGCTAGTCTAGATATTATTTATGTCAATGGGGAAGGATGGAGATCTGATATCCCCAAACCCTACAGGTCAGAGTGTCAATTGTATTTGCTGCCTTCAATGTTGCCTCATTAGGTGCAGATGTCACTTAGCGAATGTTCTAGAGTCTTAGTATTGGTTCCTCTGCATCTGAGACAGCGATCTCCTTATGTTCTCTTGTCATAGTCAACTCACATGTACTCATTGGCAAAGTTGCTGCAAGTTCACAACTCTGCCTCTTATATGCAACTATATCTTTGAGAATGGGAGGGAACACTCGTCATAACTTTGATCCAATATTAAGAACTATACATCTGCTAGTCTGTGATGCAGTGCTAGGGGGACTTGGATTGGTGCTTTAATGGAGAAGGATGGTTCAGTTTTTGTCTACATCTTGGACCTTGAGTGGTTGTTGATGTTGCTTTCTACAAAAGCTTCCTTAGCAAATGCAGTGCCTTTTCCGGATGTTCTAATCTCCGGTTGGGCTTCCACATTACTCTATTCTCTAAGAGATATGTTATTAGGGCCTCAGGGGTCTCAACTCAAATGACCCAAGCAGCCGGGCATAAGATTCTAGACGGCTGAACTGATGTTTGTCGCGACTTACATAACTAGGGTGTGCTAATAATTCCACCCTCCACAGGAATATTGTGAAATGAGTCTATATTCACTGAATATCTTTTTTGGTAAAGAGTGTTCTGTGTACCCCTCAGGTCTTGTTCAGCATCCTGCTGACTAGGGAAGGACACTGTTTCCGTCGACTTGTGATGGGCCAAGGCAGTGTGGGTACCGAAAGATTTCCAGTCACATATCTCCAGTGTAATTAGTACTTGTGAGGATTGCTGGACTCAGACTTAGTGTTTGATTTCTAATTTCTCGTTGAATTCTTATTCGCTAAATAAGAGAGAGATCATTAACCCTTTGAGGGAAAAAAGAACCACTTGATCTTATCAAATATGATTAGAGGCTTAGTATAAGTGAAGGACAGACAAGAGATTTAGAATGCAATCTGGATTCCGGGGTAAGTCTTAAGTCCGTTTTTCTGATGTTTTATCATAGCCTTCTTGCAAGCTTTTAGTTTGTGAAGAAGCAGATCTAAGAATTACCCTTTGATCATTCCGCAATAATATCCTATAATCCAATCCACTGCAAGAGGCTAAAGTGTGGCGAATACTTCAAAGATCCTTCAAGAGGCCGACATAGATCTTTAGTACTGCTTTGGCATAACAGTTTGGCTTTTTTGTCAGTTCTTTGTTTCTATTTCTTTTTTAGATGGTGGACAAGTGGTTATGCAAAGCTTCTTTATAATCACGGTCTCATCTCAAACCAGACTGGTGTCATTGTTACTTACCAGTCATCTATTTTTTTAATGCAGATCAGTGGAAATCAGTCCATCACTGGCCAAAAAACAAATGGAAACTGTTGGACAAGTTCAAAGTCACCTGTCAAGATTTAGAGTTGAAAATCGTGACGGTGCAGACCGAAATGGATGGGGTTTGTTCTTAAAACTACGTTGATTCGCTTCCTGAATTCTTGTCATTGTCTGAAAAAAGTAGAATATTCACTTAGTTGTGCATTGTGCTAATTTTGAGAAGTATCCGAAGTTGAATTAATGAATTTGCTAAGAATGCTGTCACTCTTTTCGTATAAGCAGTGGATCATGGGCCTAGGAAGCGAAAACAGTATTTTTAACCTTGCTCTTCTTATGACTTTCGACTTATCGAGTCATTCAATGTGTACCCTCACACGACCTCCAAGACAATTGGGAATACACTAGGTTGTATACTTGTTTCATCATTAATTGCTTCCAATATTTAGTGATATCTACTCGAAAGATTGGAGTTAATATTTGGCGGCCTAGGCCGTACCACCATAGCAATGTTCAACCAATTAACGCCATAGTTACTACATTTTTATTGTCTTAATAAGTCTATCATATCCAATTGTTTTTGATGTATTAATTGTTAAGTAAAACAAAAAGTATAGGGACACCTTGTGCTAAGAGGAGGGAGCTTCTTCTAAATTTCTAACCAATGATTCTTGTTTAAAGGAATTTCCTTATTCATCCAAACTGTATTCCTATTTCTTTTCAGTTGTTTGAAAACTTTTATTACTTTGTGATGTTTTTCCTATCGATACGTGTCGTGTCTTTTCTTATTATTAAATCGAGTTCTTTTCTTAATACTTAAAAGTTACTTTACAATTGATCAATATTATATAAACCTACAAGTAAATTAATTTTGTTGAAATTTGTGGGATTTCAGTTGTTATCCTTTTCTCTATCAAAGAGTTCACTATTCACACCTGTCTAGACAATATATCTACTTGTCAAAACCTTAGCGATATACCAATGCATTTATTATGTCTAACTAGTCATGGATTTTTTGTGTCAAAAAAAACTAGTCATGGATTGACCACTACACATGCAATACACTCTTTATCTTGATTATCAATTGATGGTGAAAGTTTCTGTCACTTAATTGGGTTATGTTTAGTGGCCTTATTCCTCATTGAACAAACAAAATTATAGTGTCGTAATTTTTTTTTTTTGAAGTCAATCGAATTGGTTAATAAACTAGTGGGGTGGGTTAACATATACCAAAAAGAATTTTTGAAAAACACAAAACACACATACGCACGCTCATACACGCGTACACACACTCAACAATCTCACAAAATGAACACACTCACTCACCCACACCTGCAAGAACACGACACATACCAACCAAAATAATAAAACAAACACACCCTCCCGCTCACGTACGCATGAAGACACACCACACACACATGTATCACCGTAATCTTCAAATACAATACTTTACTTGGATCATTTCTCTCCACCTTATCTGTCTCCCTGACCATGCCCTCGTCAAGGCTAAGTAGAGCCTTATCAAACTTAAGCACTCTCATCCAAGTGTAAAGAGATCTCCCTCTGTCCCTCACTATTCTTCAATTACCCAACTTTCTATCCTTCTCAATGGAGTATTTCCGAGCCTTCTCTTCACATGACCGAACCAGCGTAGGCGATGCTCTCTCATATAATCTTCAATGGGCTCTACTCCAACCCTCTCTCTAATCTTCTCATTTCTCACCTTATCCATCTTTGTATGCCCCTGTCATCCAACACATCATATGCATCTCAGCCACACTCGTCTTTCAACATGGCCTTTCACAAACCAACACTCTATACAGCCGGTCTAATGGCTGTGTGGTAGCACTTTCCTTTCAACTTGAATGGCATGTAGCATGTTCCCGTTGTATCGTATAAAATCAGATGTTACGCTTCTCTATTTTAACCAACCTTGCTTTTACCCTATGATCACATCATAACAACATCTAGTTCTCCATCATTTTAAGTAATAGATCCCAAATATCGAAAGCAATCACTAATCTAGAGAACATTCCCCTCCAATGTCACCTCACTTTGATCCACAGTCCCAAGTATTCTAAACTTGCACTCTATATACTCCATCTTAGTGCGGCTTAATTTGGAACCCTTACTCTCCAACGTATAATGCCACCTCTCCAGCTTCGCATTAACACATGCCTTCGCATTAACACATGCCGTTGTCTCATCTACCAAAAAAATATCATTTGTAAACATCATGCCAATTTCTGCCTCAATCTTATCCCCAAATCCAAATCCCCATGAACCCTCTTAAAACCATCTCGGCCCTTTCCCATATGGTCGTTTAGATCACCCTATAAAAAGTTTCTCATTACTTGGTACCCCTAGCACTGCCTCCTCCAAATCTTCCCAAAACTTCTTTCTGAGGGATGTATCTAATCCAACCACTAGTGCATAAGCACTATTGTTTGCCAAGCTACCTCTACCTTGAAGATTTTAGTGCTCATGAACCTAATACTTTTCCTAAAAACTTAGGGTCCTAACCCCATTCGTTTTCCTCTCACATTCGAAGTATCGTATCTTAAAACCCATTGGAGCTTTGCATAAAATTAAAATCTCGTAGAGCTTTTTTTCCAATCTATGTTGATGCAATTTTAAGTTAGGAAATTAAAGGTTTAATGAAGAGAGAAGAAATTTTCTTTTCTCCAAATTAGTTTAGCAAAGCTTAGAAAGAAGAAGAGTTTTTATTTTTATTTTTAGTAGACGGTTACTATTCATGATTCTTTTCACTGTTTAGGAAAGTAATTTATTTCTTTATTTCCTTAATGTAATTTTCTTATATCTAAAATATTCTTGGAGGATTAATTTCCTACTAGCTTTAGGAATATTGTACCCTATATCAAGGCATTAGGTAGGCATTAGGTGTGTTAGAGAATTGTGTGTGAGAGTTTATTATGACTGAGACAGATGGTTTTGTGAATTATGTGAGTTAGTTTCTTTTACCAGGAGTGGTGAGGGACATGAGTGGCACCCCGTATTTGAGTGTTAAACGCGAATAGGAGTCGGCGTTTGTCTCTTAAGTTCTTAGCTACCTCGCTAAGTTCATATCTCTTTTATTTTTGTTCTATAAACACGAAATTCCCAAAATAACACATGTAGTCTCTTGGAGACATGTAATATTAATCCGCCTCCTCTCCATTGCCTCTACAAGCTCGAACCATCTACCTTCCCATATTCCAACTCCCAAGACAAAGTTTCTTACCTCGTGCAATCTTCCGAAAAGTAACTGTCCAAAATGCAGAACTCTTGTTCATTTGACACCATTTCGTGCGCCGAAGTGGCGAGTCGCTTCGGGGCGATGACCCAGTAACCCTTGCATATTTATCACCACACTTGGGTGTTATAACTATGGTGTATTACTGAGTAGGGGACAGCCAAACAAAATTCCTATTTTCCACGTCATGAAGATGTGACTAAAGTGAATGTGTTGGCCGTCACATGCTGCACCTCTCCTCCTTTCTTCGGGCTTGGGACCCGCTGGGAGTGCTATAAACAAACCTTCAATACTAGAAAAAAAACCTTTGATATAATCATTGAAGTAGCGGGATCTGAATACTTTGATGCAACTCTCACAAATTAGCCTCTTTATCTTTTTGTAACAGGGAAAGGGTTGCGTTCATCTTGACTCCCATGGAATGGGGGTATTACACTTGGTGGTTGTTGTTGCTTCCTTATTTATTTCCTCCTACTTATCATCTCCACACATCCTTTAAGAAACAATTTTCCAGTAATTGCTTCAACGTTATCTTGTTTTGTGATTATTATGATAGGTTTCTTTCAAAGTAGGCTCACTTGGCACAGGGATTAAGATGCCTCTTGTCAATCCTTTAGCATTGCAAATATGCTTTTACTATATGTAACAACATAGATATCACTAGAGAATTTCTGGAAATTAGATCTTATCTTATCTATAAAAAAATCTGGAAATTAGAGTTACTTGAAGTATTTTAATATTCTTTTTTCCTTCATTTTGAGCAGGTGATACACAAGAAGAACCATGCTGGGTTATAATGCTAGAGGTATTTGTTTTCTTATGAGCAAGTTTCTCTTTTTTGTTTTTTGGTAGGTTGCCTTATTTACCATTTCAAACAATGTCGGTATTCTACTCTTTCTGTCCACAAAGAAAGGGTATGTTTCACTTTTTTGGTTGTTCATGAATGCTATGTTACTTAGACTCATCTAGAAGTGTCGGATCCGATACGGGATCGGTGGATCCAACACGGCTATTTTTGGAAAAATTTCAAGATTTTGGTTAAAAATAAAGTGTCCAAGTGTCGTATCGTATCGTATTGGAAGAATGTCGTATCTGACACGCGATACGGCACGTTTGTGAAGTGTCGAAGTAAGCATGAATAAAGGGTGTGTTTTTCGAATTTCACCCAATAATCTCTCACATGCTCATGGTCAATTAAAATATGTATTCTACTTTTCAAAAGGATATAATTGGAAGTTTCCACTAACGTGGCACACACTTGTATATTTGTGTGAAGTCAAGTGTGCCTTTTTTCTTTCACATACGCATACAGATACAAATAAGAGGATTTTGTGGCACCTGCCTTCTTTTAGTGCATGTAGTTAGAATGCGGTAATTGGGTTTTTAACAGAAGACCTCATGCCATAAATTACTTTGGAAGGAGAGGGGAGCTTTTTGCATCTTTATGGACTAAATATGGGTCGGTAAAGGTTTATTCTCTTTCTGTGCAACGGAGGCTCCATGGAAGCACTATAAGGTAGGAGACACCTTGTTTTCCAAAGCTTTCCGCGATATATTTTTAAAAAAAGGTTATTTTTGTGATTTCTTTTTGCTTCCATTTCTCGTCAAGAATCACACCTACTTTCAGTTTAGATGTTCTTTGTGACTTTGAATATTACTTTTGTTTTCGCCTTTTATCTTTTTTCTCGGCCTCTCCCTTCTTTCCTCATCTTGGATAATATTTTTCCCGCATGGAGCGCCAAGTTTATTGGACTTGCATTTTCGTTTTTGTACCGTGTTCATTTTTTTTCTTGTTAGTCTGTTTTCCCTTGCTCTGATAACCTTCATTGGATCTATTTGTCGATTTGTGCTTTGAATTATCTCTAGGAGTAGTGAGCCACTCTTGTTCTTTTTTCCTCCAGGTGCTGGATAATCTTCCACACGATCTTATCTATTCTGAAAATCAAGCTGCACCATGGAAAGAAGTGTGGATTGAGCAGCAGCATGAGAGGTAGGCAATAGGTGTAATCATTTTGAAGGACTTAGTTGTACATTCCTAATCTTTTTGTTGGGGTATGACTTGCCATGACAGCATTGTTCTGCTTACACAATTGAACCTCGTATAAAAGTCTTGTCTTAATGTCCGTCCTTACCGTCCATGAGCTATAATGATTACGATGAGGACAAGCACGTTGTCTAGTTATCACAATGTTTTATCTTTGAATCAGTGGCGGAGCCTGGATTTTCTTATTGGGCGGTCGTATGTAAAAAAACTAACGCCTTAAAAACATCTTCCAATTATTCGAATTGGAAGTACATAAAAATAGTTACAATGTCACATGAACAATTTTTCATATTTGTAAAGATAGTGTACTTTTTGGCTCAGGGTTTATAATTATAAGATGCCGAAATGGGTGAACCACTATCACTTTGTTCACATAGGCGTCATGTTATTGCTAAAGCCAAAGACTCTGAAAATATTCTCTTTTTTGTTTTCTAAAAGAAGTCTAAAAATACCTGTTTGTGTTTGTTTTATTTTTCAGTCTACTTCTCATTAGTAAGACCTAGTATAAAAATTTACGAGTAAGTAATACAACAATCCACAGCATAAAAAACGACACGAGCAAGTTAACTAAATAAATTTAGAGCACAGTAAAAATCACAAAAATAACGCAGAAATCTAATAGAAGTTGCTGGGTTATGGATTATAAGGCATTGTAGTAGATTACTCGTGGGTACTAGCACGGCAATTGACGAAGTACAATTCAGCCTTAATTTTCATATAAAGCCTCCAAAGGCTTAGTTCAGAGTTTAGTACACATGTTACGGAATTTAGGAGTTATATAATGAAGTACTCCGTACCATTTTGGTGAGAAAAGGGTGATTTGGGTTAGATGTGGGCCATGGGCGAATGAAAGAGGGCCCAGGACGGGACAAGAGGGGCTCTAGGAAAGGGGTTTCATTTTGTTTATTTTAGAGGAAGGGGTGTAGGATAGGTTTGCTTTTAAAAATATGGGTGTCGGTATTTTTGAAATATATTTTTCAATGGGTTTTATTCTGCATATTTTTTCCTTTGGGGTGTCGCGCTCCACCACTGCTTTGATTGTCTATGCACTGCCATGTTAGTACATCACTACATTGTTATTTTCACTCTAGCTTTATTTTTGAGAATAGAGTATCTTTAATTAAGTGGTATTTTGAGATAAGTTGGGTCTACCAAAGGACCTTCACATAGAATGGCTTCTAGAAGCTCCAGGAGCACAAAACCACTGTGCACCGATAGTAAAGCACTCTGTAGCCTAACGTGTAAAGTATATCGATAATGTTCTGTAGGGCCCTCTCAGCATCCTCTATTCATACAATCATACTACCTAGAAGGCTATAAGTTGGTAATATAATCTGTAGATTATATTTGGGGAGGGTGGAATTCTTAGCCTCCTTGTGGGCAAAGTCCGGTGGGGCTTTTAAGGATTATCCTCTTTCCATTATACAACGTAATTGGCACTCTTTGTAATTTTTAGGAGACTAAAGGACATCTTGTCTTTGGTTTCTCTTTTGACATTTGATTTATAAAATTTATTTTTCTATCTAAAAAAATAATATAAAGAACCTTGCTCTTGTGGGAAAATGGTTGTGGTTTTTCCAATTGGGGGATGAGTCTCTTTGACATCGAGTCATTCGAAGCAAGTATGGAATGCATGATAATGGATGGGAAGTGGCCAATTCGGCGAGGGTCACACGTGCTTGTCCTTAGGAAGTCTTCACTCATGTCTCTTCTTGGCCTCTTCTTTTTAATTTACTTCCTTGGGTGATGGGTTATATATGAAGATTTGGAGGACTTGTGGTTGGGCACCCACCATTGTGCAATAGGTTCCCCAACACTACATGAGGTTGTTGTTGCTCACTTTCATTTCCTCGGAGATGGCTCATGAAATAATCATTTGAGGCGACATCCTCATGACAAAGAGATGGATGAGCTTACTTCATAAATTGTTGTTCTAAACTATTTGATTTTCACAGGAAACTCTAGAATTTGGTTGGATGACAGTTGTGGTGTGTTTTCATCCAAGTCATTTTTTACTATCTTATGTACTCCTTAAGTATCCTCTTATTAATATTGCCAACCTACTTTGGAAAGAAAAGGTTCTTAGTGAGGCAAGAGCTTGTGTTTGGACTTTGGACCATGTCCTTGGTAGGATTAACATTAATGGATGCTGTAAAGAGGACCTTAGATGGATCTTTGTCCGGATCTTGTGTGTTTTGTAGAGCTAGCGTAAAGACCTCATCACACCGCTTACAAACTGTCATTTTACACGTCTTTTAATTTGGCTCTTTGGTGTATTAACGAGTTTTGGGTTTGTCCTTAATCTATACTAGAGTTCTTACTTATCAATTGCATGGGTTTTGGAAGGAATATGGACAAGAGCTTACTGTGGCGAAATGCGATGTTAGCATTCTTTGATGCCTTCAAACTATTGCATATTCACCAGAAGTTACTTATTTGCTTTTTTGTGGACAAACTCTAGTGGAGCTTTTAGTCTTCTGCAGACCATCTTTTGACTATTTTTCAAGGGAATTGGTCTAATTTGTAACGTTTTTGTATGGAGTTTCTATGGAGAGCAGCTTGTTCACCTCATTTAAAAAATGTTTTTCTTATTAAAAAAAAGGATATTGGTGCACCATAGTATACAAATGTTCTTTTGAAGTACTTTTTGTGTTTTGTCACTGAATTAGATGCTTCCTTGTGGATGGCCAATATTTGACTATTTTGCAAAGGAATTGGTCTAGCTTGTAACCGTTTCTTTGGGAATTTGTCTTGTCCTCCTCTTAAATGAATAATGTTTTTTTTCTTATCTTAAAAAG
>ONZK01001149.1:79878-95365 GCA_900322385.1 Pharnaceum exiguum | reverse complement strand
TATATGGAACCTTTGCTTTCCAAAGAAAATCAACAATAGGAAACAAAGGATACTTTGAGGGGGCACTAAGATGATCAAGAAATGACTTGGTTGAAAACACACCAGAAGTATCACCCACCCAAATTCTAGAGTCTCTCTCGCCCGTAAAAAGAGCTCAGTTAAGAGTATCAATTAATGAAGCGAGTTCATCCATCTCCCTGTCATGTGGATTTCGCCTCAAATGTATCCCAAGAGCCGACTCCCGAAGAGTGAAAGCGAGAAATAGGAGCGTCATGAAGGGTTGATAACCGATACACTCGAGGGAACTTCGTACGCAACGCTGCATCCCCCAACCACAAATCCTCCCAAAACCTTATACGAAGCCCATCACCTAACTTGTACTTGACCAAGGGAAAATAAACAAAAGTGGTCTTAGTGGAACATATTCTCTGTGTTTATTTGTTAGTACTTCAAATCAACCATATTGCTTGGAGACTGCAATCTACTAGTTCTTCAACAATGCGCACAATATAATTATGTGAACACATATTATTTTCATAAAAATAGAGAAGGTTCCAATGGGATTTACACCACTAATACACATTCACATCCCATTTTTGCGTCGTGCCAAGGAGATGTGACTAGGTTGGATGCGCTGGGTGTCATTGGCCTATCTGGCATCTTTATCTGGACTTGCTACTATGGACGAATAATTTAACAAAAAGTTTTAACGCTCACGTGAGCAGTTGTCTTGTTAAATACTACCACAACAACAATAATAGCCTAGTGTAATCCCAATTCATTGAGGTCTTATTTCTTCTTTTTTTCGGGAGGGGATGAGAGGGGGGGGGGTGTGGGGTGGTGTCAAGATGTAAGGAACCTTCCCCTACATAGAGGCTGTTTCTGAAAACTATGCTTTCATTATGGTGGCTACATTGTATTCCATTATGGAAGACTTTCGTTACGGTAGTGCGGAGCTGTCCACAAATGATTCTTTTTCGAAAGACTTTACTGGATTGGAACTTTTAGCTCTCTTAATTTCCAAGAGAATTATTCCCTCTTCACTCTTAATCTTTTTCCCTTTTCAAAATGGCACAAAGACTAAGAAACTTTAGCTGTTATCTCACAAAATAGTATGCTACCCTTGTATTTTTAGATAAGAATTTTTTTATTAATGAGGACATTTTGTTCTACTTATTATGCAAAATTTTAACAATTCCTCTGCAAAATAGTCGAAGGATAGTATGCAAAAACTCCATTAGATTTTGTCCAAAAGGAAGCAAGATAAGTGACTCGGTCCAGACTGGATATGCAACACGTCCAAGGAAAATCTTCAAATTTCAGTGGAGCCAAATGCACCAAAGAACAACAAACATCGCATTTCGCCGCAACAGTTTCTTGTCCTTGTCTCTCCCAAAACCCGTGTAGTTAATCAAAAGAACATTAGTATAGATGAAGGAGAAACCCATGACTCACCAAAGAGGCAATTCCAAAGACGCCGTGCAAAGTGACAATGAAGGAAGAGGTGTGATGACGTCTCTCCACTAGCTACAAAACACACAAATATCCGGGGATTAGGTTGTCCAAGGTCTCCTTTTGTAGCATGATATCGGTATTAATCCTACCCAACGACATGCTTCATAAGAAAGCTCTCACCTTATAAGGAACCTTTACTCTTCAAACTTGGATGATTTGGATGAAAAAGCCCCACTATTTCTTCAAAACTTACCTTCTAATATCTAGACTACCCTACTCCTTAGGCCTACAATTCATATGCCAACTATTAAGATGATCTTTCTTATTTGCGTCAACCCCACACCATAAAAAATGATTCGTTAACTTCTCAATTTTCTTAGCAACTCCCACTGGTATCTTGAACAAAAGCAAATAATATAAGGGATTTGAAAAAAGACAAATGATACAAGGGAATGCTAGACAAACAAGATTGTGAAGTAATCCTACCACGAAGACTCTATTGTGGATTGCCACCAAGAGGAACTTCCGGATAGGTACGAGGCCAATTTTGTATTTCACACCTAACAAGTGAAGCCAAATCTTGAAGAGACGAGTCGGCCATATTAATCCACGCTAGATTGTAAGTTTGAAAGATGAATTTTCATACCTGATATGAGTTTATTTATCTGCCAATGGAGAGGACATATCGGAATTTAGTATCGTGAACAGCAAATTGTGTCATCCGCAAATTGTAAATGAGAAACATGGACTTCCTCCCTCACAATGCAAATCCCTCGACTACTCCCACCTCCACACCCCTCTCAAGCATCCTACTCAATACATCGCCACCAATGTGAACAAAAAAGGTGATAGAGGGTCACCTTGCTGTAAACCTCTTTGGATAGAAAACCATTCTCTAGTGCACATTTAACTAGGGCATGAAAAAATAAGCGTTAGATAAACAACCCTTGATCCTCTTCGTCCAACGGTCTCCAACCCCTTCTTAAACATCATATTGTCTAAATTTAGCTTAAATACCACTCCTTTATTTCCCTTACTCCTCGCCTCTTCAACTACCTCATTAGCAACATCTAAGATCTGAATTCCATCTACAAAGGCACTCCGCCACTTAGGAAATAGTAGAACAAAGAATCTTTCCCAGTCTATTTAAAAGTACTTTCGTGATAGTCTTATAAACGCTAGTGACTAGGATTATTGGATGAAAATCACAAACTTCGATAGATATGCCCTTCTTCGGCACCAAAGTGATTTTGTCAAAAAAAAAAAAAACAACTAAAAACAATGAAAATGGAAGGAGATTGTGATACATCACACAAATCTTTAAGCTAATTCTAAATATATTTTCTACCTTTGTAGATGAAAAAAAAATTATAAGTAAAAAACTATATTTGGAATCAACAACGAGGATTAGTGATCTCTCAATAATTTTTGTCCTTTTTTTGATGGAAAATAAATATTTTAAAACAAGTGTTAAATGGGCCTCAAGGGACAAGATGTCTTCTAAGCTCAGTGGAGTTACAAAGAGCACCAATTGTGTTGTACCATTGAAAGTGGATAATCCCTAAAAGACCCTCCCAACTTTGCCCACAATGAAGTTAAAATTCCACGCTCCCCAAATGAATTCAAAAGATTGAAAGCCCTTATAAAAAAAGGTTGCGCTTTAACCAAATTCATCGAAAGATTGATAGAACTGCACAACGCCATAAAATTTTGCTTATCTCCCCTCTTCCAAATCCAACATACTCATTCTCAAGAAGTCTGCGCGGAGAAATCCAAACCTCCACTATTAATTAAAAAAGTCTTTGCCAAAGAGAAACATCCACCTCGCAGTGTATGAATTAATGTGTTCCCGTTTCACAGCTCCTCCTACACATAACGCATAAGTCTGGCGATAGTGTAGTCCTTTGCTAAATGTCTTTGTCTCATGTCATTAGTGTTAATCCGCTCCAATGCCATAGTCCAGTAAAAAGGCATGGACCTTTAATGGGCTTTGCACTTCCACACATAAAACTTTCATGGTGATACGTGAGTTAGTGAAGACCCACGCTGCTGTGTATCTGAACCATTAGCTTGCAATCCATATCTACTAATATCTATGCCATAAAGCAATTATCTCTAAGGGAAACCACTTCCCTAATAACGAAGCATTCTTGTCCTTCACTTTCCCAAACCCTTAACCTCCTTCCTCTTCTTGTCCTTCATTCTCCGAAACCTCCTTCCTCCTAGAAGATACCTAGAAGATCATCCTTAACCACATCCCAATACTCCTTAAAGAATGCCATTGAGAAGCCGTCCGGCCCTAAGGCTTTCTCCTTAAATCAAATATCGCCTTACGTACCTCCTCCATAAAAGGCATCTCTAGCCAATGAGAAAGGTGAGGTGGTATTGATTCCAAGTGTAAACCCCCTCCCAAAATCTTCCTCCCCAAACAGCTCCATGCATGAGCAATTCTACTTTCGTTTGTAATCAACTCCCCAGTACCATCCTCTAACTCTTCAATGTAGTTCCTACGCCTCCTCCCATTGACCATCCTCTAACTCTTCAATGTAGTTCATTTTCTGATGTTGTATGTGCTTCTCTTTCATTATCACCTCTTCCAACTCGCTTTGCACCTTAAGTCGTGCTTCAGCAAGTTGGTCTGTTTGATCCCCTTCACTTTGTTGCTTATCAAGGGCTAAAAGATCTCGTCATAGTTGTGTCTTCCGTTTCGTCATAGTTGTGTCTTCCGTTTCGCCATAGTTGTGTCTTTCGTGCTCTAGTATCCCTGAACACCTCCTTATTCCAAGCTTTGACTTTTTCCTTCACAATTTCTAGTTTCTGCATAAAATAGTAGCTACGGCACACACTGACCTTACACTCTCCCCACCACTCCTTCACCTTCTTGAAATCATGGATGCATTCCACATATTTTGAAAACTAAAAGGAGTCGGGCCTCACTTAATGAGGATAACCCTATCTCTAATGTCTTCATCAAAGTTTGACATGAAAGTACTTACCCCGGGCGCTAATGTTGAGGGGGATCTAATATCTACCCTTGTGGGGTTTCTACAGAGTGGGGTAATTGAAAGGTTCTCAAAGGACCAATTTGAGGCGCAACTTATGTCTGGATATGATTTTTCACTGGATCAGGCTGTGGAGGCAGTGAGGGCAGGAAACAGTGTATGTTCCTTTGGTGGTTGTCCACTCGCATATCCGTGATGAACTTTGTATGGGGGCAGTATTGACAAAAATAGTGTTGGTTTTAATACACTTTCAGGCCTAAGAAGTAAAGATGCTGATTAGGTGGCCAGCTTGTTCACCATGATCATTCTGGTCAGCAAAGAGTTCTTACCCCTTCCCAGCCTTGTAATGAATATTTGGCATAAAAATTGTAGCAATTTCGGTGTTAAATTTCCATGGACAAGCATAGGTAGCATATGTACCAGAATTTGCATCCCACCCATTGTTGTGCATGCCATATTTACTCGTGATGTTTGTGCCACAAAGCATTTTACTTCAATGGAAAACTCCATAACCTCTTTCCAACAATAGAAATATTCTTATCATTCAGTGTGCCAACGCCTAGGCCCCATTCACTCTTTGGGCGACAAACTAAATCCCATGCCACTAAATGATTACTCCCTTTTGCGTTTCCACCGGACCATAAGATATTCCTCCCAAGTCTTTCAATCTCTGTAGTCAATTCCACTCGAACCTGCTACGTCCACTCTAACCTTGAATAAAGATATAATATAGGGGTATACTAGAAGAACCAATCAATCAAAGTAATCCGACCACCTAATGAGAAGTAGGCTCCTTTCCACCCATCAAGACGGCTAGAGATACGAGGTAATAGGTTCCCGAAAAACCCTAGAATGAGGACCGCCACTTAAGGGCACACCCTAGTAAGTCATAGGCCACCTCTGAGTGCCACAACCAACCAAATTAGCAAATTCTCCCAACCTCGCATTCTCCAAATTGACACCAACAATCACACATTTGGAAAGATTAATCTTCATTCCAGAAAATAGCGAGTACATTTTTTAAAAAATTCATTCCCGTATCAAGATAAAGAATGGTTTCATGAGAAAATTGTAGTGCAAATCGCTTGAACATCCTACTTAGCACATCAACTACCAAAGTGAACAAGAAAGGGGACAACGGATCTACTATAACTAAACCACTCCCTTGGTGCGCCATTATCAAGTATCGAGATTTAAGCATTATTGAAAATACCTCTAACCCACTTCTGCCATCTAACCCCAAAATCCATCGGCTGTAGCACTTGGGTCTAAGAAATCCCAACAATCTGTGTCGTAATCTTTCTCAAACTCAAGTTTAAACACAATCCCCTACCCGTTATGCTGAGCCTCATTGACCACCTCATTAGCCACAAGCAAAGCATCTAGTATCTGCCGACCTCTATAAGAGCACTTTGGGCCGATGAAATTGTATGCAAGAGGACCGCTCCTATTCTACAAGAGAGCACCTTCGTGACAGTTTTAGACACGCTTGCCATCAAGCTGATTGGCCGATAGTCGTGCACCCTACGTGAACGATCTTTCTTTAGAATTAAGGTAATAAAATAAGAATTAATTGCTTTTACAAAGAATTCCATGCTCAAAAATGACATTTATCCCCCCAAATGATCATCTTTGTTTGTAAGCTCCTTATCAGTTTTGGGATTAAGGCTATGTTTTTTTTCTTGTTGATTTTTAGCTCCTTGTCAGTTTTAGGATAAGGCTATGTTGTTCTTGTTGATTGTAAGCTCCTTACACTTCATCTCTTTTTGTTTTGTAGATAAATGGCCGTAGTGTAGATCATGACAACTACCTGGATGCTAAGGTTTGCTTTTCTATGTACTTGTGATCTCCCTGTGTGACTTTTCATTCATCTTTTTCTTATAAGACGCTAAGTTATTCTTGTCAGGCCAGTCAACTACATAGCCCTTTAACTGTTCTGTTTCTGTCAAATTTATGACTGATTAAAGTGCTCTGTCACTTAAGTGTGCAGCTGTTGCGGTTTCTCTCATTTGATAGCGATAACTTACCTGTGCATCTGTTTCAAGAGTATATGTGACTGCCCTGGACCTCAACAGCGGCAAGACTTGTATACTGTGAATTAATGTGTCGATATCTGGACATTTAAGATAAATATATCAGTCACGTGTTGGTTGTCGAATTAATCATGGTGAACAAAAGAATATAAGTGGTATCATTGGACATTTTTCTGGTGGCTTCATGTTATTCATCAGTCTCGCTGAGTATGGAACAATTGGGGGAAATAAGTGTCTGGAATACGGAAAATTATGGGAATTTTGACTCAGTACTTCAGCTTTGGAATGCAAAACTCAGGGGTGCTCTTTTGAAATGTTTAAAAGCACAATCTTCAGCTGTACTTTCTGTTGCAGGGTGATGCTGATATCTTTTTCCCAACTGAATTCTGGCTTTTGGAAAGGATTGATCACTACTGTTCTGGTTGGCTGAAAACAAGTCAAGACAATCTGGTCACTGGAGGGAAGAAGAGGCGGACCATTACAGTAAGTTTATGGCATATGGACTTGGTAGCCTTTGCATTGAAACTGAACATATCTTGATTTAACTATTCAAGTACTCTGAATCTGAATGAATATATGTTTGTGAACTACTAAATTACCAACTTAGATACGCATATGAATAATCATATTGATTTAAGTAGGGTGGAAGTTGATGCTTTGTGTCAAATGATCTTTGTTGTTTGTTAGGTTCTTACCCGAAAGCTTCCAAGCAACATCTTTTCTCATCATGGAGGGATGTGGCTTCCAATACAATTGCCACATCACTCCATTTTTGTTAAGTGTCTATTTGATGATAAATGGATACATATTTGATTTTAGGTTTATGTTTCCAGGTTGCTAGCCATTGGAGATAACTGTAATCCTCTTTTCTTTTTTTTGATGGCTCCTGTAATCCTCTTTTGTATATGATTTTGATGTACCGTGTGTTTCTTTTTTTTATTCTACTTTAGCCATGTAGATGTTTCCTTTGGATGAGTGCATAATGGAATCAGTCTACTATACAACCGGGTGTACATAGCTATGTACACCCGGCTGTATAAATACGCCTGCGTATACGTATACGCGGGCGTATAAACCCAAAAAAAATCCCACTTCCCCAACATACGTACCTTCTCCTTCCCCTCCACCACTAACTTCCCCCTTCTCCTTCCCCTTCACCACAAATCAACAATAACCCCATTTTACATTCTCTCCCCTCACAAATCAAAACTTTTCACTTTTTAATTTCTCTAGTAAGTCCTTATTCTCATTTTCATCCCATTTTCTCATAGTTCGAATCTATCTCCTCAAGATCCCATTCTCTCTCCTCTAAAAGAAAACCCAATCCACCTCTTTATCCTTACAAAAATACTCACACATTCTTTCTCCTCAAATCTTACTCACAAATATAAAGTTAGGAGTCACAAAATGAGTTTAAGATGTCACATATTAAGAAATCAGAGGTCAACAGTTGAATGCTCGGGGGTCACAAAATGCATCAAAAGTCGACGAAATAAGGGTAAAAAAGGGGTCACAAATTGCACTCACAAGGTCATAGATTAATATTGAGGGGGTTACAAAACACGCTCAAGGGTCACGGGCTAAAACACGGGGGGTAACAAAATGTGCTTATGGGGTCACAAAATGAAACTCATAGTCACAAATTGGGTTTTGGTGGTTGAAGTTAAACACGAACTATGATGTCGTCGGTGATAGATGGTGGTGGGATGATGCCAAGGAAAATGGGGTGTGATGGATGTGGTGGGTGTGAATGTGGAGAGAGAATGTGGTGGTTATGGGTGATGAGATTGGGTTTATGGATGTGAGAGAGAAAAGAGAGATGTTGGGGTTTCGATTGGAGGGTGATGGGTAGTATATGGCGGTGTACGACCTCGCCGGTATGATGGCGGCCGGATTTGTTGGGTGACAATGGTGAGGGAGTGGGGTTGGTGTGGAGAGAGAATGGAGAGGGGAGTATAAATTGGGTATTTTTCTTTCTTTTTTATCAAAGGGGAGTATAAAAATACATAGAGGGAGCGTATTGCTCCCTACTCCCAGGAGTAGGGTAGAATTTGCTTGCATAATGTAAGATTGGAATTCGCATTATCATTATTATATCTGAAGGATGTGCTTTGAGTTGTGGGTGACTTGTATTAATTGATAAATGAGGTGGGATCAATATTAAGTGGAGTATAGTAGGCAATAGATTTTAATCGTGGAAGATCAGGTCCATGCTTAATATTTGTCATGTTCTTTGGATTCTAGTTGCTAAGAGTGTATTAAAACTTCATTGATCTGCTGATATTTCCCTCGTTTAGACGAGGCTATGGTCATTGGACCTGCCTGGTGCACTGTAGTGGCATGATCCATTTATGACCCTGTGCCAAGACCTGTAGTATTATTAGCTAGACATCTATTAGGCTTACATCGGACTCTTCTTGGATGGAGCAAGTATTGATCTATTTTTTTCACAAGTTGTTTCTTACATCTTTAAGACACATTTTTGTTTAGCTACAGTTGGATTGATTCAATTTGCCTTGTTTTAATCTTGAAACTTTTTTTGTAGCTTGACACTGCTGCTTTCATGGAGGAATTTGGGTTACCATCAAAGACGAGAACCAAGGATGGTTACAATCCTCTGTTGGATGACTTTAAGAATACGAAATTCTATTTAAGCGTGCCAACTCACAATATCAAATAGGAAACTGGTGTAGCAAGTTTTTGCTACTGCCTTTTGCTGGAAGTATGCAGATAAACAGATGCGTCTGCGACCATCTTCCAACTAGTAGAAGCACGAACGGAAATATTCTTGGTGACCTTACTTTCTGTCTTGCTACTATTGGGTTCAGGAATGCATCTTATGTGTTGCTGCTGAAGACGAAGTCGTACCCCCTCAAGGTGCTGTGTTTGGACTTTGGACTATACGAGTGATCAATCAGTAGGACTATACCGTTTCCTGAAGGCATATGCCCTTTTATGAGTTACCGCATTTATCAATATACGCGCTATCAATGTTCGCTTCTGCTAACAGAGAGTTTATGTGCGTCTTTCACAAGCAAAGTTGATGCCGTTTGTTATGTGACTGTTGAGTTACATCAGATTAGAGTCTCGTGTGGTTATTATAGACATGAAGAAGTTTATTTGGCACTTAGCAGTGGTAAAGCATGCATGTGTAATTGTAAAAGCATGCATACGGGTATGGACTCTGGCAGACAATGTACAGGTTCAAGGTTGTATACTTATATGTGAATGCACATTCAACAATTGTTAGTTTGCCTCTCTAAACGTTATGGTTGGGGTTTCAGAGTTCTGTAGCCACAGAAACGGAGAAGTAGGATGCATTTCTTTTTCATTATTTTATAGCTTACACATAAACCTGTTAGGGCAGTAGTTCTCTCTACACTACTGCAGATATGTAGGTTTCATTTTTAAATATAAAATTCTCGTTGCTTTTCCATCTGCACGCATCTGATGATAATATCGCATTTGTACCACCAATTACTGCTTCTTTGCGAGGTTGGGGTCCGTTCTTTTCGATGAATTTTTTTGTGTTGAAGTTAAATTAGTTTTTCTGGTCGGGTTTTTTTCTTTTTGGAAATTGATGTCATTACTTCTTCTTTTATGGCATTAATTACTCCTTTTTTTAAGACATTAATTAATAAAGCTCCTACGCATCTACTCGACAAAATACGTATTCAGATGTTCATAAAGCACTCTTCCTCCTAACTTCCCCAGACCCCAGTCCTTGCCTTTTTTTAACGAAAAAAAATACACAGTTGTGTCAACATGTGTCCAATATAAACATTATTAGAGGGCACATCGAGTCATCCACGATAGCAACATAGCCTTAATCCCAAAACCACCAAAACCAAAACCAAATGGTGAACATACTCCGTCTACCATGTATATATATCAAAATAAATATATAAAAAAGTAAGGAAGTCAGCTGTATTCAGAAATTGCGATGTCATCAAATATAAACATTATTAGAACCAGAATCTACAACATAAAATGAATACAACATTTTGCAAGAAGAAATGCTCAAAGACCCCTTGTCGGGGCAATCAAAACCTAGTGAATTTCAATCGAAAACTGAGACCTATAGAAACATCACGACATCGTAGCAAAATAAGCTTCCAGCTATGTATGTACCTCGTCTCACTCATATATCACCAAGGTATATCCGCTCCCAGCCTTTTTTGTATTATTTTTTTATTATTACGCACTTATGCCTGAACCTTTGGGAGGATAACCGAGACACCCTGGACACAAACCTTAGCACAGCAAACCTGTAGAAATCATATCACTTGATTACATATACAGTAGTCAACAAATTACACAATTGGCAATTAATAACTAATAGACACATACCTTCAATCTCACAATCAGTCAAGCTTCACATTAGAATACAAGAGTGTGTCCCTAGTAACTGGCATGTTGAGGAGGAGGTAGACCTGTATGGAAACCACGATTAATGCCAAAAATAACGGACAAGATAGGCACACAGTACATATATATATATAATAGAGAAGAAGTTGCCTCACCCCAATAAATGTTGCAATGAGAAGAATAATTCCTGTAATCCAAGCAAGTGTGATTCTGACCAGAGCCACCTCAGCCATAGCAGTTATATTTGGTGAAATTTTTGCTTCCTCCAGCAAACGAGGAAGTGGCCTTAAAGCATACGTCACATCCAACATCCTCTGAGACACTGAAGAATGTGGTTTACTGAAGAGGAGGACGGCAACGATTTCCCCTATAAACAGACAAGGTGAAGAAAATGTAACAGATATACAAGCATGAGTCATAATTGCACCCCTTGATCAACTTCAGAGGACAACGCATGCAACTTGAAGATGCAGAACCATCATTCACTAAAGAGGACCCTCGATGGTAAAACATCAAATTCCCAGTTTAGTATGCCATAAGATGGTACAGGAAGGAGAAGGGATTCATTCAAAAAACACGAAAAATCTCAGACATAGTAACTATAAAAAGATTAAATTCTGCCAATAAAATTGGAAGTTTGCAATACCAAGTTCCATGAATACAGAAAAAAATTCTTGGATAAGATTCAAGCAGGTAGAACCTTACGAGTAAGAAAACTCTAGACGGTTTAACGCATAACTGCTAGGATTAAGTTCAACACACAGAACAATAACGGAAGTAAGAACGTCTTTTCAATGAGTGGAGAAAAGGAATACCATTTTGGGTGGACTGTAGAGACGACAAAGCTTTAGAAACTGTAGCAAGTAAGATCTCCATTGCTTGTTGAGCAATGTCTTCTGATGCATACTCTTGTTGCAGTGCCTGTAACATCACATCAAGTAAGATGAGCAAAATAAAACTCAAATACGTTCTGTTCCAAATGAGTAAATAAAGACTCTATCTATGCAAATGAGATAAAGGTTGGACAACTATCCCCAAAAGGCCAAAATCCTTCAAGCTCTAGATAGTCCAATATTGCCAAAATGATAAAGTGACAAATCTATATATATATGTTCAGTCTCAATAGATTTTACAAGTACTAGACGCTGATAATTTGCAATTCTGCTCAGTGATGATACATTTAAAGGATAATTAGTAGGAATTGTAGCTAGCATTATTCATATGGTCAAGTAGGGATCAGAAGTCTAGACAGATCGAGCAACTTGAATTCTTCTCATCAGTTTTCTATTTTCTTTGTTTTCAAATAATTTTGCCATGTCAAAAAAATATAGACGTGTACGACTAAGGAGAGAGTGAGTAAAAAAAGTCAACACCGTCTATTTAGGGTGCAGTAACCAATAGGAGGAGTTAAGCAGGGATTGACTACAAAATTGATTTGGTTGACTAGCAAGAACCATAATGGTATTCGCACACGAGCCACATTAACCATGAAATGAGAATCTTATACATCTCCTCTAATCACCAGCCATGCTCTCATCCAAGCCGAGTAGAACAAAATCCAACTTGACCGCCCTCATCCACGTTTACCAAAGTCTCCCTCTACCCCTACATTCTTTCATAATAATTCATACTTGTACTTGAAAAAATAAGACAGAAAAGACACCTTCTATGGGAGGCACTTAAAGTCAAACTATTTGATACTTGTTGTGTCCGTGACTGAATATTGATATTGAGCATGTGTTGTGTCATAGAGCTTCATTCTACAATGTCCCAAACCTTGATGCATAGAGGTGATTTCTAGTGCCCATTTAAACAGTGCAAATAGGAACCAGATTGCTTCTCCATCGGACCACCTCGTACTCACCCTATCTACTAGTGTTTGTTCAGAAACCATTACCCGAAACTTCTAAACCAAAAAGTCTTTCATGCTTCAGAATCACTTTCTAACTAATGTGACACAGATTAGTCAGTCAGCCTTGTCAACAAATGTCACCATACAAAATTGCTTTCTTTGATAAGACTTGGAGAGCAGTTTAAAAAACACCCTCAGTCAGACAATCACAGCTTTGGCTCGCTAGGCATCAATAACCCTAACTTGACTTTGGGTGTGAGACTATGTAACTCCGGCAAACTTGGATAAGAATTTGAGACTATGTAGTCAGCCTTCTCAACAAGCATAATTGATCATTAGTAAGTAAATTTGCTTCCTCCGATAAGAATTTGATACGTAATAAAGTACTCTTAGGGTGTGAGACTATGTAACTTTTTGGTTCGCTAGGTGTCAATACCTTATTATGACTTCACCACATGTTCTAGACTTGCACAAATCACGTATAAAATACCGCGGCGGGCAGTGCAATAGAGAGGAACAATAAGAAGCATGTGAGAAGAAGATCTCACCTTAAGGCCATCAAAATATCCTCCCACTAACTCAGGGATGTTAAAATCACTTCCAGAAATATCGGGCTCTGATTCCACGAGCTTTCTAAGTCTTTCGATTAAATGTATCATGGCAGCAGTAAATTCTTGGTCGGCTTTCTGCACAATGAATTTAAAAGTTTCAACAATAATATTCCTCCACGAAGAATGGGTGAAATTATTCCTACAGGAAGAATGGGTGGAATTTCAGATAGGGAAACAAACGGAGATTGTAGGTTGTCCGATAAGACCTTTGACAAGTGAAGATTCAGTTTTTGTCCACTAGGCAGAGAGATGATCAATTCTCCATTCAGCTGTCCGGCATTGTCAGCAACATATGAGCCACCAAAGCTTGATGCCTGATATAATGAAATGAGGATGAGCGAAAATGGCCACGAAGAAGAACTACTTGAAAGCGCAGAAAAACCATACCAAACAAGAGATGGAAGCAAAGACTCACAAAATCAGTTAATTGTTTGTCAGTCAATCTCCTTTCAAGATCAGAGTCTGGTGCATCCAAGGAGGAAAAAGTGATTTCCTCGCTATCTGTAAAAAAGTTGACATGAACACAATGAATCCCACAACAAAAGAATGTGTAAGGCCGTACAAGTTGAAGAGGTAAACAAAATAAAAACAAATTACCCGTAATTTCTATCCCAATGTTACCAGAATTGCTCATCACCTCGCTCTTGATGGCACCACTAAGCACGGGTTTGTCGGAGAAGACAATATCTACACAAACAATAAAACATACACAACATCAATCCTGGTCAACAAGAATGAGAAGCCAATGCAATTGCAACAGGAATCCATTGGCAGCACAAAACCTTGAGCAAGGCCAATTTCAAGCATGAAAACACGGCGAGGGCGATGAAATGGATTAGGCATCAGCAACTCGTTCAACTGCAGGTGCAAAGGAAATGTCAAAAAGATAGGCCTTCAGAAATGACATGCTATCTGCATTGAATGTATGACAGACAAACCTTGGATGAACTATCGGCTGAAAGCATAGGCGGTGGGGCAAGACCCAGCAAAACAGACAAAGCGGCACCAACTTCGACATCCGACAAAGAAAGGGACTAACAAGAGATGCCACAAATCAGAAAAGTAATATATATAAGAAAAGAAGCCCAAATACTGGCTAACTTGTAAATTGAAAAATCGTAAAAATAAAGAGAGAGGGTCGTACTAGAAACTCGACAACATATCATATCATATCATATCATTTGACTCTAGAAACCCACAAGAAATAGGTCCATAAATAAAGTCAGTGAGTGAGTGAGGGAGTGAAAGAAACAAACAGATCAAAAATGGATGGACTATAAGAAAGAAGGGGACAATGACAATGACAATGACACGAGGTCAAGTTGTAGAAAGATCTCGATTCCATGATGGATCACATATTTTTAGTCATGCTTAATTGGATTGGATTTGACTAAAATTATTATTATTATTATTATTATTTTAATTGTAAAATATATATGAATCGAAAAAGTGGATTGGATTACCTGTGTTTGTGAGGAAGGAGAAGGGCGGAAATAGTGATGAATTGGGCTATCGATGAAGAATACGGAGCCAGCAGCAGCAGCAGCAGCAGCAGCAGCAGCCGGAACTTGGTGGTCGGCCTGCAACCAAATAATAATATTATTATAATTAATTAATTATAATTAAGATGAGATGAGATGAGAATGCAAAGAAGAGAAGAGATGAGAAGAAACCAACCTTAGTCGAAGATAAAGACGAAACAACGCAGAGGAGGAGGACTGCAAGCATCATCACAACTCCCTTACGATGATGATGATGATGATCCATGCCAGGCGATGATGCACAACTCACTTTTTTCTTCTTCGTATATATACCAACACCACTCACTTCTTTTGACTTCCTATTTTTTTATTTTATTAGATGAGATAGATGTGCCAATGAGTATGTATGTATGGCTCTCTCTCTCTCTCTCTCTCTCTCTCCTAGTCCTCCGTTGTGTTTCGTCTTCAGCGTCTTTACTCTTCTATTTTTTGAGATTGAACCTCCCAGATCTTGTAAAAAATATTTAAAATGAAAATATATATATTATGCTTTTATTTTACTAGACTAGAAAATAATTATTTTTTTAGCATAACTAAACTTGTACAACTGGGGATTTACTCCAAAACAAAAATATATGGGAATCTCAAATAATTCCGACTTTTAGAATTAACGAGTTTTCTTGCG
>ONZK01001149.1:42707-58934 GCA_900322385.1 Pharnaceum exiguum | reverse complement strand
AGTGATGAGACTGTTGCCCCCCCCCCCCCCCTCTCCTCTCAGGCAACCAACATGGATGTATTGTGTTGTGCACTTGCTCTGCTTCGAATATGTTTAGCAAACTATTGAGCTTCTTCCTGAGCGGATCTCCTCAAGTGAAGGTCATAGAGCCTTTTCAATTCAGTGGAAAGGGGGTAATGGGAGTGTGGGGGGTTTTGTAGAGCTGCAAAGGTTAGAGCATAGGAGTAAAGAGAGGATATTTTTCTCTTTCCATATCAATAAAACGTAAAATGCATACATACACTCTGTTCCTTTTAGTCATAAGGATACGGGTTTTCACTTTGTCTCACTGTAGACCAGCTACATCTGTCTTCCTCATCAATGACTTTAGAAGGCACCTTTTCTTTGAGCTGTTGCTGCATTGTTCTTCCTTCTTTTGATTACCTGTCTCCGCCTTTTATGTGTTTTCTTTCCTATTCTGTTTCCGCTTTTCATTAGTTTTTGCAATTTCATGTTGTCTTTTGGATACTTCTACAGAATGCGATATCCGTTCGTGCTTGAACACTCTTCAGTTTCTATACAAAAAGAAGGAATCCCTCAATCTGGTGAGAATCTTCGTCTTTGATGGTCTTAGAATGTTCTGTCCGAGGTTGTGTGCTGTATGATAGAGGATCAGCTTTACTGTTTTCACCAATTCAGCATAACCTGTTGACTGCTAGTTTTGTCTGTATAATTAGCTACAAAATACTCCGTGTTTCTTTGAGTGGTCTTGATGGGGATCCGCTAAAAAAGTGAGTTCGGTGTTGAAAATCGCCTCTTGGTGGTGATTACGCTTCCACTTACGTTCTCACCGTGCTTTTCATGTTACAAAACTGCTAGAAGTACCACATGTGCACCCTAAAGAAACAGTTTGAAGGAAGATATAAAATAGATTGAGCAGAATTTGCTAAATATATGATGCTTGAATTTCATTATTTAAAGTGGGATAGGGGAGGTAGAGAAACCAGAGTGTGAATTGTGAGATGTGGGAAGAAATTGGATGGAGTTTGGTGCTTTAAGCCTAGGGAGAGGGACTTAACTCATCAGTCCCTTCAGTTGTAAGCCTACAAGCCTCTAATATGAATAGGAGTCAAAAGTAAACATACAATGATATGATTGAGCCCCTTTAACTGAGTGAAAGATAAACCTCTTTCAGGGTAGCCATAAAATGCAGAACTTGAATGTTTTGCCAAAGCCGTGTGCACTTGAATGGCAAGTTTCTTTAGCTATATATTATTTTGATGATTTGACAATCTGATGAGGTTTTTAATGGAGTGATAGGACTAAGCCCTGTCTGAGAACTATTTGTTATGTGATTCTGCATGGTTTTCTGAGTCTAGGCCTCTTTTGTGGCAAATGTTTTTTGAGGTTGTGGGAGTATACTAGTTTGCTCTATATTTTTAGCTGCATCTTAATTGGAAATTTTGTTTGTTGGATTGATATTTTCCGTTGAGTTTCAGGATCTTTACCCTTTACCACTTGCGTAGGCTTCCCAATATGGGAGATCAGAATGTACTGGTTTGCTTCTGATTTACAGAGTGTAGCAAATAGGGAAAAAGAGATGGATATATAAGTCAAGAAAGGACCTACTATTCTGCTCCAATGATTCAATCATCTTGTTTATCCCATAAAAAAAACAATTCTGCGTAATTTTGTCCGGTACTCCAGTTCTAGTACGAAAAGAGAGGGATTCAAATCATCTGTAAACAATATGTTCTATGCCTTTGAACCACTTGGCCATGTCTCCTACGCAGCAATTTTAAATTATGACTCAGAGACTCAGACAGTGACTGAGTAGGGAGACATTAGTAGTTTAGTACATAAATAGGATGGAGTTGTTTTTTACCAATCCCAAATTCGAATCCGATTTGAGTTAAATGTTGATGTTAGATGGATGTGGAAGCTGCTAATCTTTTTCGGTCTGTGTTAAGGGCCAACAGACCAACAAGGCAACCATTCACTCCTTTCCCGTGGGGAACTTTTCTACAGTTCCTTTAAAACTTCGTGCTCTCTGTTGCGCAATTAATTCAAACAATGTTTAGAAGACCTGATTTACGCTTTCTGCAGACACTTTTAGGGAATGGTCCCTTTCAAAGGAAAATTATAGCCTTGATCGGGCTAGTAATAGTTTTTCTATGAGACTATAAAAATTAGTACAATGTCATTACAACTTCACTATGAGAGTAAATTTGTAAACTACAAATTATGAGTTTCTATCGTTTAAATCAATCTTTTACAACTGCTTGGAGGCCAGCTGTGGCAAGCATATTTCTTCGACATAACAGTAACCATTTGAATGAAATTGCATTATTACGTCTCTTTCATTAGGTTAGAATATTTCCGCCTTTCCACAAGATTCCGGCAATTTATATGGTACACCTAGCATGCTCACACTCGCTATTACCACTTTACCCTTTTCACCCCAAACCTTCCCCTCACAAGCATCTCATGTTTGGTTATGTTATTTTTATTAAACTTTGAGGGTAAATTGGTCATATTTATTTCAAATATGCATTTTTTTAAATCTTGTGTATTTGGTAGGGTGGAAGAAAATTGGAATGGAGGGATTATTAATTAAGAAATTATTTTATATATTGAGCAATTAAGGAGAGGGGAATAGGGGATAGCAGAGAGATTGTTTGATGGTGTGGCTTATGCAATGCCGCCACGCCTCGCAAGCTGTCGACTCATAGAGAAGAGAATGCGTGCTTTAGATTTCGATTGTGAGCCAGTGGTGGTTTCTTGCTGTTGGATTTGGTGTTTTGGTCAGTTGATGCCTTTGGTGGCGTTGTTTTGTGCGCGTGATATTTTTTGGGCAAGGGAGAAGGATTTTTTTAAGTTTTCTGATATTAAAAGAAGAGGGAAGGGAGTTTAAAATTTTAAAAAAAAGCATTGCAAAAGCTTTAGTGAACACCAGACCACTATTTTCCGCAAGACCCTATCCGCTGAGCCAATTTCGCCTTTAAGATTTTCAGGTAGGGCGATAATAATTTATCATGTAGTGCAATGTAGCAAAGGCCAAACTCGGTCCATAAGCCATCGTAGTGCAGCTGCACCCTAACACATTGGATCTCCTTGTGAATTTGAGTACATGATTACCAATATTTTGAAAACCGAACCGGGCATCGAACCGGTCGCTCAAAAGGTTCACTGGTTCGACCGGTTTAATAAGTTCAACCGGTGTTAAAAACCGGTATTTTTTTTATTATTTAGAAATATTTTTTTTTTAAAATATATGTTTTAATTTTTTCTAGTCAAAGTTGGTCAAGAACCGGGTGAAAACCGGTTGGGGTTGGCCAGTCTGACCGGTTCTCGACCAAACCGGTTTTTAGTCCTTAGAATACCGACTGGACCACCGGTTCCCGGTTAAACCGGTTGAGCCGGCCGGTCCGGCCCGGTTTTCAAAACATTGATGACTACATGAGGTCTACTGGAAATTTTCTTCAGATATCTGTGGTCGAAGATCGTACAATTTGATAGAATATCAAGAAATTCTCTAAATCACATTACTCTTGGTGGAACTGTATGGTCATGGATTTCCTGCACTTAGATTTCATCTGTCTTCTGTATTTTGATATAAAAATTTGACAGGTGGCGTTAAGTTCCCAAGTCATAGGTCGTAAGGATATGACAAGAAGTATTTTTGATATCTGGAAAGAGGTAGGTCATTGATTTTGATTGAAACTTTAGTCAACATCTGAAGAAACTTTTACATATAGCATATTCTGTGTGTATAGATATTCCACAAGAGAAAAGTGAAGCCTCGTCTCAATAGTGACATGGGTATGACAAAGACAAGTGGTGCACAGGAGTCATTATTCTCTTTGGTTTCTAACCGGTAGGTGCATTGCTTCTGCGTAGCATTTTCAGTTTCTCCTAATCGCTCTAAATGATTACCCCTTGACTACTTACTTTCAGAGGTGATTATGAATTAATTTGTGACGGGATTCACGAGAACTTTTTGCAGCTTCATCATCGTGATCCAATGATGCAGAAAACGGTAGGCATTACCTTTACTTTCAAAGTTTACTTTCAACTTAATTAACATATCTGACAGTCGTTTTTACTTGTGTTCCCATTTACTTCTGCTTTCTTGGTCTGTAAGGTCCTCTGCCTCGATGCGCTGGGAGTGGCTGATCTACTATACCTATGTGTTATGCGTTCACATAATATGTTTCTCTATGGTAAGTTGTCCCGTACTCTTGTACTCGGACTACTAAGCATATTTTTCATCATTCAGCTAATGAGCTGTTTTTTCAGTCTATCAGACCCCAATCCTAATCACAATACAGAATCTGTTGTCCCAAGTTGAAAGACCAACAATTGAGTGGCCTAAATCTTTCCAGAGGTATGTACTGTCCCGTTTCATATAAATCTTTCTGACCTTGAACAGACGTTGTCTCCTGATACCTTACACACGTTCAGGCATCGCACAATGCTGATGGAGAAGACAGAGGTATTCAGGTCTTGGAAAACTAAAGTTGTGCCAAATGTCTCTAGACATCTTTCATCGAATTCTTTTGTTGAAGATACTGTTTCTTCGTTGTTGCACATACTCTCTCCAGCAGATCTGAGACCGGTAATTTACTAAACCTGTATTTGACTGTAAAATGAATTGACTTTGATATCAAGTATAGTAATCCATATGATTATTTCAAGAATTCAAGTTACATGTGGTGTCTTTTTTTCTTTCAATGGGAAACTTTGATCTGGGGCCATGAGATTTATGGAAATCACTTTGGGGTTCCCTATGTTTCCCCTCTACATCTATTCCATGCGTTAACATTGCCACTTCATTTTGTTGATGTGTCGTAAGACTATAGTTACTCTTCTAATTACCATGACAAAGAACATAAAATGGCAATAGCAGGGAAGACGGCGTACCCTGAATGAAGCACGAAGGATGCCAAGCAAAGCAAGACATATAATATATGTACTTCTAGTAGGATTTGAACCCTTATTGGAAAAGATGTTGATATGGGGACCAACTTAATTTGGATGATTTTTCTCCTCAGTCCCCGCCTATTTTGCATCATTCTCATCCAAGCCAAGTAGAGTTGTACTACCCTCATTCTATTGCTGGGACCTCCCTCTATCTCTGCCTCCCATTTCTCACCTTATCTCATCTTGGAAGAACTATCATCATATGCATCTAACATCTTACTCATCCTTTGAACACAAGCCCCTTTCAGAGCCTAGCACTACATTCCAATACCACACAACCGGTCGAGTTGTGCGATAAAAATTCCTCCCTCAACTTTGAGGGCATGTGCCCAGGACATAATATATGCCCATGTTTCTTCATTTAAACCAACCCATCTTTATCCTCTGATCAACATCCTTTTTCAGTTTTTTTTTCATGAAGAACCAAGTATAAAAACAACCATCTTTATCCTAGACTCTTCTTATATTGAGTGGAAACCCTTATTCTCCAAATTATGATGCCCCCTTTCCAATTTGGTCTTAATACTCAGTCCTTGTCTCACCAAACATCATACACTATGCTACTCCTCTGTTGTCCCTAGGAGTGATAATGAGCCGAGTGGCGCGTGAGCTACAAAGCTCAGTCAAAGCTCGAGTAAGTTCGAGCCAAGCTCGGACTCGGCTCAATGTTTGTCTTGAGCCAAGCCGAGCCATTTCTGTAACACCCCGCGCTTTGCAGCAGAGGTTCAAGACCACCACCATTGTTCCAGCAGGCTTTGTCCTCACTCGCCTGCTTGGAAAAAGACTTCCCAAGAGGTCACCCATCCCAGAATTATTGCACAACAAGCACGCTTAACTGCGGAGTTCTTATGGGATGCGCTTTTTAAAAGAAGGTGTACCTTGATGGTATAGGTAGTCATATCAATTCTCTTAAGTGGCTCATATTTGGTAGGTATTACAAGTTCAGATTTTTTTTTACATAAAAATAATAAATATTTCTGTATTATTAAAAATTGTGAAAAAAAAAAGACATTTATGTTAAGGGAGGCTTTTCAAACTTGTGACATACGATATGTAATTAGACTTGTTTATGTTACTACACCGTTCCAGTACTCCAACATTCTTGTTAATTAAGATACAAGCACATGAGTCTAAGCTCGAGCTCGAAAGCTCGTGAGTTTTTTAGCTCAAGCTCCGAAGCTCGCGAGCTTTTTAGCTCGACCACATGAGCTTAAACTCTAGTTGTCCCAACACTCAATATATTGGGTGAACCTTTTCCAATCAAAGCGCACCGAAGCACTTCATGAGGTACTTTGTCATGATAAACACCATATGCGAATCATTCTTCTTATCTGTAAGTGATATTTTGCTTTAAATTAATAACAATTGACAATTTTCTAACTCCTTCCTCGAACCCTAAAATATTTGTTTCTAACATTTGCTTTTGGTAGTAAAGTAAGTAAACAAATGTCAAGATTGCCGCTTTTTAGATAAAAAGAGACAAGGGTGACTAAAAGGGATGTGCGAGTGGTGGGGCCTAATGTAGAATAGAAGTGAGGATAAAATTTAGATTTGAGGTATGAAGTTTGCCAAATACAGAAATGTAACCTTTAAGGAAAATGTAACACTTTTTACTGATAGAGGAGCATTTAATTTACATATAATAAGTATAATTGTCATTTTATATGGCTAATATGTCAAACAATGCAGGAGTAGTTTATATACTTTCCCAGTTTCCCATGCTCCCCATTTTTATGATCGCATTTCAAACAGGGACGCAACTGTTGGGTTGTTGATAAGCTTTCACATTCCCTGGCTGCCTTATGTATGCACTTCCTGAATCCGTTGCATATGACTACTACTGCTTCTGTTGGTGTGCAGCAGACAGGATTGTCAATTATTGTCCCTGCAGGTTCCTGCTACTACTACTGCTGCTGGCTGATGCATGTTATAAATGCTGAATGCCTTGCTGTTTTTTTACATGGTCTTTTTGAAATAGACAATCGTAAACCTTCATTGGTTCTAAATGTTTTGGCAAACGATCGAAATCACTAACTGTTAGTGTATTCTAGTTGCACTTTTGATTGTTGAAGCTCTTTATGTCTTCGGTGCAGGTAGCACTGCACTTAATGTCAGAGAAAGAAAATAAAGATCTGTCTCAATTGGTCAGGACTATGGTTACTTATTCGCTAACATATAGGCACACAAAATCTGATCCATCAACCAGTAACACTAGACAGGATGTAGTAGTGGATGCATCGTCACTGTCTTTCGATCCACCCATCCATAATTTTGTCAGATTTAAGGTATGAGCTATGGTGGTTTGTTATAAATGATTTTCTCAGCTATCATCTTTGGTGATCATCTTGGTGAATGGGTTTCTTTAGGATTACACACCAGAACATTGTGAACTCAAATCGGCTGTGAAGCAAGTTATTCTGCATGAGGTAAGTGAATAGGCAGTTTCAATCACAATTGAGCATTTTTTTCTTTGGTAATATTCTGTGAGACTGAATTTGTCTTGGTAGTCTTTCTTCCAGGTAATGTAATCATGAATTTGCAAAGTTTTGTTGAGCTTTTGGCTTCTTTAAGTGTTTGGTAAAATGGAATAATGTATATATTTTTCCCGAGCTGCTTCCTTCTTTTCCATTATTATTGTGGAGGAATTAAATTTATGTTTATAGTATCTGTCGTCTTCTTGAATTCTTTGTGCGTATGCATGTCCTGGGAATCTCATATTTTTTCCACAATACAAATGCTTTTAGGTGGAGAAACAGAAGATCTTCCAAGAAAGCACAGGTAGAGATGCGCATCTTGCTGAAAATCACCAAAGGGAAATCTCTTTAGGAAAGAATGAAAAAGACGTACTTGGCTCTTCCAAATTTCACGAGGCTGCTTGCATTCATTCCAATTTTGAGAAAATCAAGAATACTACTCAGATGGAGATCCACAAACCCAGTCTTAATAAAAGTTTGTCAAACTTGGATTCTGTTAAAGGTCCAGCTGATGTGAAGAAGATAAACTCTACTGGAAATATTAAAAAGCCCTCCATTGGCTCCATGAACTTCTTTGATAGGTATGTGTGGTGGTATGTTGATCTATTCTAAAGTACAATTTTCACGTTAGTAGTAGGTTCATTTCGTGGTTCCTGAATGATCCATGCTAGCCTATCCTATGCAGCCTGGCCTTGCTTCATATAATGAAAATAAAATTGTAGCTCAGAGACAATTGTTAGCTGTTAAAGTAGCTAATCCTGTCTGCCTGCTGAATGCTGATATCATGATATGATCTGGTTCTTCTGGAGTCAACAAAATTTTCCTCTTTCGCTTTCACTTCCTAAATCTTCTTGTCGACCATATTTGCTTCTGTGAGATTATTTACCTACTTGTCTAAAGTTAGTCTTTCAAATTGTATGAAATGAAATCACCTATGAGGCCACTTGCAGTTTTGCTAGAGTGACAGTCAAACTGGTGCAGAGGAGAAAGAATTAGTTGTTTTGATTTGCAGTTCTTCTGGTTTACTGGAATGGGTAGGGGCTCTGGGCTCTGTCTACATTTCCTTTTATCTAGGTAGTTTACTAATGTCCATTGCCGATGTAGTTGATAGAACTAATATCATCTTTCAATCAAAATGGCTCAAAAAAATGTAATACCTATCATATGAGCCTTTTAAGATGATTGATAGGACTACCTATACCATCAAAGTGCACCCTCTTTTCAGCAAGTCCTATAAAATACTCCAAATGAAGAGTGCTAGTTGTGCAACAGTGTTAGATGCGTGAGATCTCTTGGGAAGTTATTCTCAGATGCGAGTGAGTGAGGACAAAGCCCTTTTGAAGAACATCTGGTGGTTGTGTGATCAGTCCTAAAACTAAGACTATAGGGTGATCTCTACTGTGAAGGACGGTGTCACAAAACTTATGGCACTCCTTATTTTTGGTGAAGTTGCAAGAAGTCAAACTTCATTGCAACAATGCATCTAGGGTCTTCAGAAACAGCCTGTCAATATTAGGAAAAGGTTGCGTACATCCTGACCCAGGCTCCCATGGTATGGGGATTACACTGGATAATTGTTGTAGTTCACTACTGCCCTACTGGCTACTGGTATCCATCTTTTTCTTTTACTGGTAAATTACCCCTAGTTGCAGTCATATCTAAAATATACTCTTTTCAAACCCTCCCCCATTTAATTGTTGAAGGAACCTATTAATTTTTTTGTTATATCTTGTATCCCGTACCAGGTTCAAGAAGTTGAATCACAATGGGACTCAAAATGTAGATAATCCTTCAGTGAAGCTAGCAACAACAGTACATAGAGATACTCGTCCTCTGTTATTTAAGTTTAATGAGGTAAACTTTCACTGGTGTTCTTTTCCCTTCATTAGAAGGAATAAAAAAATAACATATAGTAGTCCTTATTTATTATATGTTTGGGTGAACAATCTGTAAATATTTTTGTGTTTAAATGCTGTTTTGCAGGGTTTCACGAATGCAGTTAAAAGGCCTATGCGCGTTCATGAATTTTTACGCTGATGAAAACTTCTTTGTTGTGAGAAGTACTCCTTGTACTGTCAAGAGTATATTATGTATATATAGTACTAACTATGATAGATTTAATATTTTCTTTACCTTCATGTTGGACTAGAGAAAAAAATAAAAATTGTGTTCCATAATTAAACAATTTTCTCCAAGCTTTGCATGACTAATCCTATGGGCCCGAGCCTCAAGTTAACGAGTGAAAACCTTCGGTGACCATGTGGAGACTCGGACTTGGGGATCTATGGATTAGCTCATAAAAGTACAAGACTTGCCAACCGAGGTGTTCACTTTATGTTTGTCATCAAGAGCTACTCTTATTAATCTAATACTATTAGGAGGTTACTCAACATAGTGGTCTTATTTTTCAATGTAGTGTATTTTTTGTGTTAAATTTTCACAAGTTATTCCTAGAAAAAGAAGACAACTCTCAAAAGTTATCTTTTTATCCTTTAAAATAAGGGAAATAAAACTCAAAAAAATGCACATGAAGACATAAATCTTAAGAAAAATTAAGAATTTATTCTAAATTGATGATTTTAGAGCCAAATAATTAACCTAACTTCTCAACGTAATTGGTCTTTTCTCGATATAGTGGAATTTTAGCACCAAATTACTTTGTTACCCTTTTAATTTCCCACTCCCTTATTTCCCCATCTCTCACTCTCTCATCTTTCCCCTTATTCCAACACGACATCCTCCACCATTCCCCCTCCTCCGCTCTATTCCGCTCCCGGAAACCCTCAACTTCCCTTACCTAGTTAAATAGATCCCCTCCCCCGTCGACGACTTACCCAGTTCTCACCCCTGATGCGAACCCAATTTAAATTGCCTTCTCCCCTCGCCGCCCCTCCCCCGTTGTCACGTTATTAAGGTTGTTACTCTTACCCTCTCTTTTAATTAGCGCCCAGACCGGGCCGATTTCTCCCTCCCCTTTAACCAATTCACTCAGTCAAGTGTAATAGCATTGCCGTCAGATATAAGGCTAGCTTGCAAGATCCACTTCGTGATTGGCAAAATGATTGATGTGCCAACTCGGCCAAAACGATCCATGTGCCAACTCGGCCAGCGTAGTGAGCTATTAAAATACACTACATAATTAGCGTGCATGTGTGTTTTCTTTTAATAATGGAATGGGTCTGCAGAGCATAGGGTCTTACTAGTTACCACGCGTCGGGGGAGAGGTGGGAGATACAAAGATGTTGCCCGGAGAGAAAGAAACTCGCTGGTAGTCTTCTTAATTGTGGAACTACAATTGCAGAAGGCCGGGTTCATGTCTAGATTGACATTTTGAAACTTTTATCCGCAGCAACACTTCCTAATCAGTTTTTCTCAATCAATTTTATATTTTTTACAACTATCAAATAACCTACAATAAATGTAGTGACGTAATATAATGGAGTATAAGAATTTAAGATTTCTATTCTATTGAACACTAAACTTGAACACCACCACTAGAGACATTTACGTTTCCTTGTGGAGGACTAATAGTAATCCAAAGTAGAGATACAGTGATAGAGACTAATCCAGACCAAACCCATACAATTGTAGGCACTCTACCTCGTCTTCCCATGAGACCCTTAGCGAATGGGTACATGTGAGCCAACACCCAAAAGCTGAAAAAACATCCACCAAATAACTTGCTCCATTCGGGGATGACACTATATACAGTTTTGGAGAAGCCAATGACCACAGCAACCATATTGATAACAATGATGGTTAGGGGCATAACAAAAAGACTAGTCCATTTAACAATGTAGAGGTCTGCGTAAATATCATCCTCATCTTCTCCACCAGACTTTGAAGTTAATGTGAACGAAATCTCAATACCGGCAATAACTTTAAGGAGTCCTTGCAATACAGCAGCAAGGTGCGCACTGGTACCTCCAATGGCCCAGAATTGCTCATTACGCCACCACTCTTCCAGGCCAATCCCAGACCATTTGACCTCAAGGAGAGACAACAAGATAAGAGTAATGGTTATTACAAGTAGATAGCATAGGAAAGGAACACTCAAACCTTGAACAATGAATTGGCCAGTGAAAAGACATAGAGCCGGGAGGAAGCAATAAATAACTAGGAATATGGAGGTGAAAGGATATATACCCACATTAAGGTATGCCAGACGTTGTAAGAATTTAAGACGTCTAGATGCTAATAGAGGATTATTTCGAGAGAAGAAAATTTCTACTGAACCAGTGGCCCATCGAAGGACTTGGTGTAGGCGATCAGTAAGGTTAATAGGTGCGGTTCCACGAAAAGCATCTCGCTTTGTTATACAATATATAGAGCGCCATCCACGGTTGTGCATCCTATACCCCGTCACTACATCTTCTGTCACTGATCCATAGATCCAGCCTATTCTAGTACCCCATTCGGTCCCATCTTCGTACCTGAAATTTTCACATCACAAACATATTAGTAATGCATGAAGAAAAGGCATCATATCGATGACATGTAATGTAAAATGAAAGAGGAATGGAATAAGACAAGCAATTACCAGCAAGAGATAACAGCAACTGCTTCCGCCACTGTTGGAGCATCAAGTGGAGGTCGTGGGAGGAGTAAAGCACCAGGAGGGCGACCATTTTTCACAGATATATGGTCAGCTAAAGGTCTTCCTTGAAACTCAGCTACAATTATAGACTCCGTAAATATAGTTGAATTACCAAACTTTTTAGGAAGCTCCAAGTCTGGGTGGTCAGGTTGTGATGCTGAAACTTTCCCATCTAGCTCATCTTCTTTACTTGATTGTCCTTGGATATTTGGTGCTGGTTGTTTATACTGACCAAAGATGCCTGTGTATTCATTTGCCCTTGGAGGATGAAAACCATATAAAGCATATCGCCGAAACATGCACCCGGTTCCTACATACACAGGACCCTGAAGACCATCCAAAGCTCTCATATTTCCATCAAAGAAAACTGTATTGTGGTTGGCATATCTATCGGACGGATCAATACCCTCAAATCTTTGTGGAAATTGTACATAGCAAATCCTATCACCACCACGGTCCATCATGTAGCACATTCCCTCTCTAATGGCCATGGAATTATAGAAGTAATGGTCACAATCTAAGTTTAGTATAAATGGTCCATTTGAAAGTACGGCTGAAGCTCTTACTAAAGCATTCATAGCTCCAGCCTTTTTATTATGATCGTAGCCTGGTCTCTTTTCTCTAGATACGTATGCAAACATGGGAATACGTACATCTACCCCTGTAAAGTCGAGTTTCTTCTCGTCATGATGACCCATTACTGCATCTGGTTCGGGGACTTTACTCATGACTTGTAATATTCCAGCATGATCCCCCTTTCCATGATCAGGAGCTTTATCAAACCATGTCCCTGGCCAATGAGTCCCATCAGCCATCCAAGTAGCCTTTTGAACTTTAATCTTCTCTTCCTCATTTTCCTTAGCTGCATTGTTTTCTTTAATTTGCTCCTTTGAATTGTACAATTCACACCGCTTTTTTATACCATCTGGTAAACCATTGATTCTTACCTTAAATTCATCATACTCCCTCTTGATCCAACGGCGATCTTTCACAAAATCGAGCTTCTTTTTATTCTTGGTAGGGTCTTTCTTTATATTGAAGAAGGCATCTGGATTTCTAGGTTCAATGTTATGTTTTCTACAAAATGGAACCCATAACTCAGCAAAGTTAACAGCCTCCGCCATGGCCTCAAAAGTTAAGATGGCAGCTCCATCGTCTGATATGTAACAAGAGATCTTCTCGACGGGGTACTCAACAGCAAGGATGGAGAGGAGGGTATTTGCAGTAACTAGAGGGGGTTCCTTCTCCGGGTCCGCAGTGGATACAAATATATCTATGCCTGGAAGATCCGAGCGACCATGGGGATTGTTAGCTGAAGCTTTTTCAAACTTGTCTCGCAGTGCTGGAAGATCTACTGCTCGATTAATTGGGTTAAGCTTAGGTAATTGATCTAACAACCATGAGAACGCAAACCAAATCTCACACACGATAGAAATTGCCCATAGCCACATTGCATCTTCATTAGGATTTTGCACTCGCCATATCAGAAATAGGACAAGTCCTACAAATCGAAATAATACTAGTAACCTGCAATCAACTAAAAAAAATTATTTAGTTTGATTAATGGTAGTTTACAATCTAACTAAACCGCTATTTGCATTCTACAAAAAGTCACATATCTTGGAATGACAATTGCATTTTCTAAAAACACTTCTCCATTTAGATACACATATGGCACAAGATGGGTGGAGGACCTCGTGGAGATGGGAAATCCCTCCCTCGAATTCCCAAGTTGCCTGGGTTCGTGTCCCTCCACCCACAAATAAGTGGGTTACTTATCAATTTAAAAAAAATCATATGACACAAGATTGATTTCTATTGCAAAATTTCTACACATGTGCATATACTTGGTCTAAGAGCCTTATTTTAATCCAAAATATGCTAAGATTTCCTACAAATATTTATTTGCTGGTAAGTTTAGATATAAAGTTTTTGTTGTGGGAATAATTGTAATTCCACTACAATTGCCTTTTGTGGTGCATATAGTAATACTTATAAGGGAATTATGGTGCATTATAGTTCCCTTTTTTTTCTTCCTATGGTGTGTAATGGCCTACGGTGCATGCCACTTAGAAAATAACTTAAGAATTGTTTCAATGATTTATCGCTTACATACTAGTTGGGTTTCTTTTTGATGATTCAATATGTAGATTATACCTATAAGGACTGATGATAGCTGGAGGAACGTTAATTTTACGAGTAAGAGGTTTCCAAGGTTTATCCATCAAATCATTAATAGTCATCCCAGCCTCTGCTATATCGTACGCATCTTCTTCTGACCAATAAGCATTGCCAATGCCATATTTGCCTTTAGTCTCAAATAACCACCGATTATGATCAAAGTCATTTGTTTGACTTCTTAACAACATCGACTTGTTGTTAGATCTCATTACCGACACTCTTCTTTCTAATTTTCCAGCCAGCGATCCTGCTCCATTATTTTGCAAGCGAGATGTAGAGGAGGATGTCCCCCCTTCTTGCATTGATCCTGGCTGATTATCTGGAGTTGGAGGCATCATAACAGTGTAATCCATGTAGTCATTGGAGTTTGAACCACCTGAATATTCTCCTAACATGTCTAAGTCGTCATCTCGTGAAAAACTCACATGACCACTCGATGTACGTCGCCCGAATCTTACTGCTTGAGGTGGTCTCCCATTACTAGATGAGGATTTCTTTGATGGGCTTGTTGGTGTAGCCATATGATAAGTCCTTTGGTCTAGGGATCAGAATTTCTCTCGCTTCAACTTGAATAATATGAATTATCATAAATAATGTAAAGTAACTTTCCAAAGCAATAATATTCCACATATGTTGGGATGTTTATTTAGATGTTTTTGTCATTTTAGAAATATTGTAAAAACAAAGACGTGTAAGAGACTGGAAAACACGAGATCAAAGGAAAAGAATATTTATTTGGGCCCTCACAATTATCAAATTGACAACAGACTACACTTTAATTGTTGGCTAAGAAACAATTACCAAATTTGGGTATTTATTTCATGATTCGTTGGTTATCTCCCCTGCTATCTCTTAATAGAAAAAATATTTCCACAGTTTGAGGATTCTCACCCCTTTATTTCTCAACCAAAATCCGCTCCGTAAAATTTGTTGAATACTATATCCTTAAGCTCATGACTGCACTCACAACATTACACAATAATACTAATATTTGTATAAATAAACGAGTTTTATACAACTAAGTACAATGCATTTTTTTTGTTTGAAATTATGCATTATAAAACACAAAAGATTTTTGTGAACCTGTTTCATATGTGAGATTGGTCATTAATAACCCCTCGGAACAATTATGGCCCCTCTACCACCCAATCCTATATGAAACGGGTTCATACCAATTTTTCTCTTAAAAAAAAAACTTTCAATGTAAGGTTTATGAAACAAGTGGGGTAAAACAAAATTCAAACTTATTTTCTCATTATAGTTCTACTAAATCAATGTTAATTTTATTAATTCTTTATGGCTAATCGATTAAAGCTAATGACAAATGGTAGCTTACTAAATTGATTAGTTTTGGGCTGATCAAAAAGGAGTCCATCCATAAAATATCATGGACATGTAATTTGATAGATTTGATACTTTGATAGATTATCAAGTTAGAGACATGTGTACATATTTAGATTTAATGTTAACACATGGGGATAATTGTAAGCTTAGTCAAAGGAGTGGAAAAGGAGAATGTGGAGAAACAAATTAAAGATGTGGAGGAAGAAGTTATCTGAGAGTCATCAACTTTTCTTTAATCCAAGGATATTACTCTATAAATACAACCACTAATAATTAGAGAAAGGACAGCAAAGAAGAGCCAAAGGGCATACTTTCAGTTTTTCTTTTTCATTTGCATAGTAAGAGTAGAATAGTTAAGTTAGTAATAACCTTGTAAATAATTTCCCCATGGTAATTAAATTCACTTTTATTGTGTATTGATTACCTCTTTTCAATTTGTTCAATTTTATTGCTTTTCAAGTTGAAAATTTATTCTACAATTACATATTTTCCATGTTTCACAATACCATGCACAATTCTTGTTTTTTCTCCCTTGATTATCAAGTTAGATGAAGTGAGTTTGTAATGGGATAACGAAACACTAACTCGCCAAGGATACTTTACCAATAAAGGTGTTATATTTACCAATATTTAATAATTCGATAATTCGAAGACTCATCTCCAATTTAT
>ONZK01001148.1:20759-32444 GCA_900322385.1 Pharnaceum exiguum | reverse complement strand
CAGTGAGTACTTGGCGAGTCTAGTGTTTCTGTGGTACTAGACTAGTAGAGTAGGGTGTTAGACCTGTTAGGATAGGGTATAGTGTTAGCCTGTTAGGACTTAGTGAGTCTAGTATTTTTGCTGTGCATATTGTGTTTGCACTTATACAGATGCTTTACTTATGCGTCTCGGGGACTTGGCAGGTATACGCGACTTTATATTTTTGTGGTTATGTTGGTTACTAACGATTTTCACTGCAGGTCAAAATGTTTTATTGGTATATTTGTTATCTCACGATTTTTCCTTGCAGGTACAAATGTTTTAATGGGCACATTGGCTTTTTAACGATTTTTGCTTCATTACAGGTACAAAGCGGTGCTTACAAAGGTACTAAGTGGGTCATTCTGGAAACAGTCTTCCGATTTTCCAAATCGGGGTAAGGCTGCGTACATCAGGCTCCCTCATTACCCTATCTTGGATGGGATAACTGGGTTTGTTGTTGTTGTTGTTGACTTGGTTTGATTATCAATTACTTTATGGGCTAATGGCTAGTTAAAAAAAATTTGGAATTTATTCATAGTTTTTTTCCTCGTGAAAATAAGTATATTAATTAATTAAAACTGTATATTTTCTAAATGGAAAATTGGAAATATAGACAATAAATAAAAACTCGAATACGAGTTGAATAAAGATTTTGAACAAAAAGAAAAAAGAAAATAAAAATAAAAAGACTGGCTTGCTTCAAAAGAAATCTCTCACCCTCTCTCTTTAACGCTGAACACTATATATATGTTCCCTCAGTCAGTCAGTCAGTCTCAGAACAACTCTTATTAATTTACTTTTTCTCTCATAACAATCACAACACACTAAAAATTCAATTGAAATCAAAATCAAATAATGGCGACAATGGTGAGTTCACCGGGAGCACTGGTGGCAATGTTAAGCGAGAACAATCCAAGATTAAAACAACACGCACTTACTTGCCTCAACTCTTTCGTTCACTCTTTTTGGCCCGTCATCTCCACCATCATCCCTCTCCTGTAAGTAATACTTATTTATATTACGCTTTTTCCTTTTTTTTTTATTGTTGGTGGGTCTATTTGTTGCTTCTTGTTGTTGTGTTGTTTTTTTGTCAATTGAATTGCTAACAACAAAAAAGAAGAAGGGTTAGTCTCTGTTTCACAATTTTAATTTTTAAAGGTTTAATCTTTATGTGACAATGGTCGTTGGGAACACAACAAATTTTGTGAACCTGTTTCATGTATGAGACTCGTATTAATGACCCCCCAGTAATCACTAATACCCGTCCCTCCGCACTTCATATATGAGACTGGTATTAATGACTCTCGTGTAATTAGTAATAACCCTCTCACCGAGACTCATATAGGAAACGGGTTCAGTAGTGTTAGAGTGACTAATCTCAAAACTAACAATCTACCCGGTTCTCGAATAAAAGAAGTATAAAAATAAAAATCTACCCTTTATTAAATTTTAGAAAATGATGTAGGGTAAAATATGTGGGGTTGCATTGACCTGGAGGGTAAGAGAAGTTTTTTCCGGTCACTAACTGAGGAATTGAAGTCGAGAGAATGCTAGGTTTAAGTAACCCTTATTTGTGGATTAATGACCCTTTTTATCCCGTTGCATGTATGTAAATCTATTTCATACGAGTTTTTGTGTTAGGTAATACTCGAAAAGAAAATAGCTTTTGCAATAGAGTAATTTTTTTCTGATTATCTGCTTTAAAAATTGTATGGAATAATCCATACTTGAACACTTGTGTCCAGAAACAGTCTAGCAATTTTCAAGTATGGATTATTCCTAGCAGTTTTGTATTATTTTGGGATAATTGGCCGAAGTAGGGATTATTCACACCAATTTCGCCTTTATTAAGTACTAGAATTTAAAAGAAAACAATCTGATGGTGCAGTACCTAGTAATTTTTGGAGGTTGTACTGTGTCTCTATGCTTTAGAGAAATTCCTTATTTTATGAGGAAAAAGAAGGTAGTATATAGGTTTTGTAGATGTAAAAGAAAAAGGATAAGGGCAATGATCATTGTGTGTATGCTGTTAAGGGTCCACTTGGATATATAGTGAGATGTGAACGTATGGCTGTTTGGATTTCTTTTATTTATGTTGTTGTTGCTGTTGTGTACAGAGTAAAAGTTCCATTGTTTGTTTTACGGATAAAAGAGCTCACTTTTGTTTGTTGTGGGTTTGTTTTGTTCAGAGAAACTTTGTATGAAGATCCAAATTTCCCTCAGAGAGAACTTGCTGCATTAGTTGTTTCTAAGGTAAAGTATTCGAGAATTTATCTCTTTTGTTTGATGATGCAATTAGAAATTGGAGAGGTGGTTTGGTTCAATTGTATGTAATAATGATTATTGTGGACGTGTTTGGGTTTGAACTTCTGAGTTGATATCAACAGAACTGAATTCTTAATGTTTGTTAGTAGACTGAGATTCTTAGGGTTCCAGAAGCCAATAAGGTCAAATAGCATCTTTAGGATGCTCATTTCTTCCAAAATAGTTTTTTTTCCGATGTCAAACTATATCGTAAAAAACAACATTTTGTGTGCTTGCTGAACGTCCAAGAATGCTTGCTGGAAATGGTCATTCCAATATTTGTGTCAAATTATTAATTCTACTAAAAAGTGTAAACATGTATCAAAATTGTTTAAAAACATTCTGTCACAGTTCACGTATCATCCATTCCAGAGTAGGGAAGTTACCTGAGATGCATGCATGTATGATATTTTTAATACATGATGTGCTCATTGCTGTGAGACTTTATAAATGACTCGACCATTTATAGGTGAGGCAAGGCATCCAGTCTTATTGAAAGCGTGTGAATGTTCATGTTGAGTTGTTATTTGGCTAAACTTGAGTTGTGAGATGACATGGTCCTATACCCCGAGCTGGAATGATGTAGGATGACCTGGAAGTGTATGCGTACTTATACTTTCCCTCCCTTTACAGGTTTTCTATTTCTTGGGAGTACTTGATGATTCATTGGCCTACGCCTTAGGAGCTGGATCGCAATTCGACGTCTCAGAGGATTCTGATTATGTTCGTGCTCTACTTGGTAATTATATCTGCTCTTCTTATCTAGTATTTGGGCAGCAAAAGATGACTTCAGGTTTATTAATGAAGCTAATTGATGTTGGACTCTAAATTATTTCAAATTCGTTGTTCTGATTGGTTTCGTTACTTTTATGTCCCCAGACAAAGCAATTGATGAGTATGCTGCTCTGAGGAACAATGAGGCTGAGACAAATGAAGAAGCTGCGAAAATTGATCCTAGGCTGGAGACAATTGTTGAGAGATTGATGGATTTGTGCATTTCGGATGGAAAATACCAGCAAGCTATGGGGATTGACATTGAGTGCCGTAGACTTGATAAACTCGAGGAGGCAATTATGAAGAGTGATAATGTGCCTGGAAGTTTGTCTTATTGTATCAATGTCTCTCACTCTCACATTAATCGCAGAAAATATCGCCTGGAGGTGAGTGCTTTTTTATTTCAATATTTATGAAATGCATAAACAACATGCCATTGCTTAGAGCTTGTACCATAAGATAACCCAACTTTTCAGGCTTATAGCAAATCATACCCCAATTATTATTTTGTTATTTTTTTATACCTGAATTTGTAAATGATAGCAAGTAAAACCCCTTGGTTTAAAGTCGGTTAGTTAAGAAAAAACGCAGTTTGTCATGGAGTTATACAAAGTAAGTAACAACAGACAATCCTGCTTGCCCCATTTTTTTCACTGATTAGCGTTTACCTTGGATTGTTTGAAACCCCATACCATACTGATTCTTCATATCAAATAGGATGTGTGTGAGCTTGTTCCCCAAGTTATGATCCTCGTAGAATGATCCCAACAATCCGAGCGCCATTCTTTTTAGTTCACAAAATGACAAGAACAATACAAATTTGCTACATACAAATCCAACAAGAGATGAGAATATATAGTATAACTACTCATGAATGGGAGACCTATAGTTACGTGTGCTGATTGATTTTATTTGATGATTGTGTTATTGCTTTTAGCTTAAAAGACACGATGATGACAATGAGCTCCTGTCTGATAGCTACAACTTGCCATGTGTATAGTAATGCTACTGACTATTAGGATACAATGTATCAGGTGTTGGAGTGCTATGGAGTGTTCTTTGTGCTTTTCTAAGTTATTCTTTGTTTGTGACAGGCACTGTCAGTTTTGATTAGCTACTGCTATCTTCATGTTTTTTTTAATGTTGTTGGTGTTTCATGGGAATGGTGCCCCTCATGGCTTCCCTCATTAGTTGCTGCTGTTGGTAACCTGCGGTATTTTTCCCTGCCCAGGTACTCCGTCTGCTTGTGAGAGTGTATCAGAAGTTGCAATCCCCTGATTATCTTAGTATCTGCCAGTGTCTTATGTTCTTGAATGAACCGGAAGGAGTAGTGAGCATTCTGGAAAAACTTCTTCGCTCAGAGAAAAGGGAGGATGCTTTACTTGCGTTTCAGATAGCTTTTGATCTTGTGGAGAATGAGCATCAAGCATTTCTACTGCAAGTTAGGGATCGTCTTCCTAGACCTGAGTTATTGCCAACATCCAGGGAATCTCAGTCCTATCAGTCTGAGAATGCAACTGCCTCCGAGGATGTTCAGATGACAGATGGTACTGCCATCCCTGGCAGGAATGTTGGTGAAATGGAATCTGCTGAAGCGAGTTTTGCTGAAAACTTGACTAAGATTAGAGGAATTTTGTCGGGCGAGACTTCTATACAGCTGACTTTACAGTTCCTGTACAGTCACAACAAGTGAGGCATCATGTCTTTACCAAAATTTTCTTGTCTGTTATCTGATCTATGTGGATGATTTCTTAATTTCCCTTATTTACTTTTGTGACATAGGTCGGACCTCCTTATTCTTAAGAATATAAAGCAATCTGTTCTGCCAAGAAATAGCGTGTGCAATGGAGCAATAGTATACGCTAATGCAATAATGCATGCTGGTACCACGGTGGATACATTTTTGAGGGAAAATTTGGTAATGCCTCCCCCCCCCCCTTCTCCTTGTAGATCAATTTATTTTAGTGGGAATTGTGGCTCATTGTCTCTTTTTTTGTGGTTCTTCAGGAGTGGCTCAGCAGGGCCACTAACTGGACCAAGTTTAGTGCTACAGCAGGACTGGGCGTCATCCACCGGGGCCATTTGCAGCAGGGTCGATCACTAATGGCACCTTACTTGCCACAGGATGGTGCCGTAGGTGCGGGTGGTCCGTACTCCGAAGGTGGAGCTCTTTATGCTCTTGGATTAATACATGCTAATCACGGGGAGGGCATCAAACAATTCCTTCGTGATAGCCTACGCAATACGACTGTGGAGGTGTGTTTCCCTTTTTTTCTAATTCTCTATTGGGTGAATACAGAGTTGCCTAGTCATCATACTTTTTATTGGTATATTCTTTTGGAGAGGTGTGTAAGATCTTTCGAAATTGCAGGTTATCCAACATGGTGCATGCTTAGGGCTTGGTCTTGCGGGACTGGGTACTGCAGATGAAGACATATTTGATGACATTAAGAATGTTCTGTATACAGACAATGCTGTTGCTAGTGAAGCTGCTGGGCTCGCCATGGGTTTGATTATGGTTGGTACTGCAACGGAGAAGGTTGGCGAGATGCTTGCTTATGCCCATGAAACACAACATGACAAGATCATTAGGTGAGGCCAGATTTTTCTTCTGTCTGATTAGTGATTAGTGGCATAATAGGTATGTTCATTTGCTCATATGTTATTGTCATATGTAGAGGCCTTGCTATGGGTATAGCACTTACAGCTTATGGAAGAGAGGAGGAAGCAGACACACTTATTGAACAGATGATTCGGGACCAAAATCCTATACTGCGATATGGTGGTATGTACGCGTTAGCTTTAGCCTACAGGGGAACATCAAATAACAAGGCCATCCGTCAGCTCCTACACTTTGCTGTGTCTGATGTGAGTGATGATGTTAGACGAACGGCAGTTTTGGCACTTGGTTTTGTTTTGTACTCTGTACCTGAGCAGGTTGGTTTCAAAATTTTATTAAATCTCTATATACGAATTAGCACATGTGCCCCACTTGTTGCTCAACTAGCTTGAAGTGCTTTACTGCTTTTGATGGTTCTTCCCTTTCCTTCTAAATGCTGTTAGTAGTGGACTAGTGGAGTCCTGTAGGCAATGCTACTGTTTCTCCTATCTACCACGTGTTTTCCTGTAAGCTTGTTTGTCAGTGACTTGGAGTTGGATGATCATAGTAATATAAGGTCAGGCACCTCGATATCACCCACCTTCTGTTGTGTTGACTTTGTGATTGTTGAATCCTACACTCTTTGTGTCATCTATTCCAAGTTTTTATCAACAAGGAGAAAGTTTTGACCACTTTATATAAGGCACACCTATTCTCTCTAGCAACAAAGACATCATTAAATGATTTGTAGGGTTTGTTTGTTGTATACTACGGCATAGTGTTGGAATTTATGCTGTTTTGCCCATGAGTTTAATTGCATTTCCTGATATGCAGACACCTCGAGTTGTTTCTTTGTTGTCGGAATCCTACAATCCCCATGTTCGGTATGGTGCAGCCATGGCCGTTGGTATAGCATGTGCTGGCACTGGTCTCAGTGAAGCCATATCATTGCTAGAGCCCTTAACGTCAGATGTCGTAGACTTTGTTAGACAAGGAGCTCTTATTGCCATGGCAATGGTGTTGGTTCAGACTACTGAAGCTATGGATTCTCGTGTTGGAAAGTTCAGGTAGTCATTACGTTCAGCTTGCTTATCATTTATCTCCTCTGCTTGCCAATTTTACTCAAATCTTTGTGGTTTTCTAACTGATTTAATCAGGCGACAATTGGAGAACATAAGTACTGGCAAAAATGAAGATGATATGAGCAAGATGGGAGCAATTTTGGCTTCTGGTATTCTTAATGCCGGGGGCAGAAATGTAACCATCAGCTTGCTTTCAAAGTCAAAACATGATAAAGTCATGGCTGCTGTTGGTCTGGCCGTGTTTACTCAGTTCTGGGACTGGTATCCGTTGATTTATTTCATCAGCTTGTCATTCTCGACTACAGCTCTTATTGGGCTGAACTATGACCTGAAAGTGCCAAAGTTCGAGTTCTTATCACATGCTAAGCCTTCCTTGTTTGAGTATCCAAAGCCCACCACTGTTCCGACCACAACATCAGCTGTCAAACTTCCTACGGCAGTATTGTCTACATCTGTGAAGGCCAAAGCCAGGGCGAAAAAGGAGGCAGAACAGAAGGGAAAGGCAGCCGGGGCTGTACCATTGACTTCAGCTTCAGGCACTGGGGAAGGAAAATGTTCTGATATGGATGGGGACTCCATGCAGGTGAGTACAGTGCGTATGAAGGGTTATTTTGGCTTGCTATAATATATGTGGTTGCTTGCTTATATAGATTGGTTTCTTTATGACAGGTTGACAACCCACCATCGGAGAAGAAGGCTGAGCAAGAGCCTTCATTTGAGACACTCACTAACCCAGCTAGAGTAGTTCCTGCTCAGGAAAGATACATCAAGTTTCTGGAGGGAAGCAGGTATGTGCCTGTCAAGTCGGCTTTGTCAGGCTTTGTTGTCCTCAAAGACTTACACCCCGAGGAACCCGAGTTATTATCTATTATAGATACCCCTGCCCCAACAGCTGCGGCTTCTCCTGCAGCAGGGTCTACATCACAGCCTGAACAAGGCTCTGCTGACATGGCTGTTGATGAGGAGCCTCAACCACCTCAACCTTTTGAATACACGTCATGAACTCATGATTGACTTGGCTTAGATCAGTATCTTCTTCGAGCCGAGTGATTTTGCAGATGTGTGGGCTATTTTATAGGCTTTGTCTGACCGTTGTGTAATGATTTAGTTATACAAGCTCTCCTTTTGTTCGAAGATGGCCATCATGTAATTCTTCTGTGTGCAGGGGAAAGACACTCGGAAGATGGTTTTTCCGCAATTGTGTAATCTGTAGGAAGTAGGAACTGAGGTTTTCCCAGTAATGCATCAGATATTCGTTTTCATTGTTTCCAAATTATTTGAATATTGAATTTGATTTTTTTTTACAACGGCTAAAAAATAACTATAACTAAAAAGCGGGATCGGAGCTCTCTTTTCCAGTTTCCTTGCTTTGACAGCAAGAACATGAGCATCCTTCACCATAATACGAGGAACTTGAATGAAAGAACATGACAAAATAGATACCACCAGGGCCAAAACCAAGTCAAGAATAAATAGCATCTATAAATTCTGATGAAAGAGCTTTAACAGATACGCCAGTAAACCACTAACAACGCAACACAGGGAACATATTTTAGAACTAACAAAATTTTGCTCCATTCTGAGCGTCAGCATGGATATAAGTAAAAATCTGTTGGACAGAGTTGGCAATATCCTCTGCTGTGAACTGGGGCACTTCAGTTGCAACCTTGATATTGAAAGAATACAGAACGGTGTGTTCAATGGTAGTGACGTTGGTGTGGAGGATAGTAAACTGCAACTCCTCCAATGCCGCGATTGCCTTAATGAGTTGGCCAGGATGTCTGCGTGACAGGACCTTAATCAGCGCATCGAAGCCTAACTTCTTGACTTCTACGTCCGCTATGCTAGACTTGCTTTCAGCTGTCTCTTCCCTCAAGATTAATCCTGATCCCTCTGCTGCGCAATTGCTGCTAGGGTCTAACTGATCCATGTTGCTAAAGTTAGCTGGCTGAAGAATTGCAAGTGCTGGTGACAATGATGTTTCCCCCTGCATTGCCATTGGCCCAACTGCTTGATCTCCATACAGTCTCCTTCTCTTTTGTGATTCAAGGCACTGTAGTAGTTGCTCCAACTCCCTAACAAACTCTATTGCTCCTCCAATTATGGATGCTTGATCTCCCTGTACGCCCACATTAAGCCAAGTCGTCAACTCTCAAAAAACAAAAAACCAAGTCCATGATAATTAATAATCAAAGAAGTGTTACCCTTTGAACGTAGGAGCTAGGCATAAGAGACCTTAAAACACGAAGGTGCTCGTTCATTTCCTTCCTTCGGTTCCTCTCAACCGCAATATGAGTCATCCTTTGGCTTTCGACTTCTTCACTTGTTTTGATGGTTCGGGGACGTTTCCTCTTGCTACGGCTACCCTTATTCATCTCATCCAATGTTGCTTCTTCAATAAAATTCTCATAAGTAACATTATTTGTATCATCTTGACCGATAGCACCATCAAGAAACTCAAGTTGCATTGGATTGTCAGTGCTACAGGCAGCGGCAACATTGTAATTGGTTGTTACTTGATTTGTTACTGCTGCTAAATCTGGTTGCTCATCCAGGTAATCGTACCTGAATTTTCTACCAGTGATATCTTCTGATTGACCCCTCTCATCCCTTCTTCCGTCATCATGAGTTTTGTCCTCGAGGCCGGGTGTCATGTTGAATTGGTTACTAAGAACGGGAAACTTGAGCATGTAATTGACAGGGTCACTCCCACTCGCTCCTATGTGCTGTTCATTTCTGTCATTTTGTTGCTGCTCATTTTGTCGATCTTCACATGGATAAGGATGGTTAAGCCCCAGTTTTGGTCCGAAATCAGCAAACTGCATAACATCCGCAAAGCTCAGACTCCTATGATGATCTGGAGAAGATGATGTTCCCATCATTGCACCACACATGCTGCTGGGCTCAAGAAGTTGTTGTTGCTGTGGCTGCTGATGTTGATTGGAAGGGTAGCTCAGCTCGCAGTCCGCCCTAACTCCTCCATCATGTCCTCTGCTATCATTTTTATGGTTTTCCTGACTCTGGACATCAGGAGTAAAAGAAGATTGACCGTTATCATCATATGTAGGATGATGCTCAGGGGTACTGTAATTTACATTGCCAGGGAAGCTCCCCCTTGCTTCTAATGATGCCTGTATGGACCAAGTTTTACAATGTTAAGAGATGTATAATGAGTAAATAACAATAATCGATTTTTTTTTTTTTTGAGAGCAACAATAATCAAATTGTTAGTGTAACACTTAATTTTGCCTAACAGGTGCCATACCGAGTAGTTCTTCTCTTCCTCCATCTAGCTATAGGTACGTAACTGCACAGATCAAGTAGCTTATGATACAATCTATTCCCTTGAGCAGGATCCCAGCCCTTGGCGACGAATCGACGATACAGAATTTCAGTTGCACCACCAATAGATAGCTCAGCTCAACTAACGCGATTCATTTTTGCTTGCTGAAGTATGTGTATCCAGTATCACTTTCTTTCACAAGTTGCCTCATCAATAGATATTGCAGACAGCGTAGAGGTGTTGGTGTTTGTTTTCTCATGTATGGATGACAAGAGTTATATAAATAGGGAGCAATAGAGTCTAGAGAAAAGTTGGAGCCAAGCACACGGGGGGAGCTAGCATTTCGTTTTTGACTTTGGTAAGTGCATGGGATTATGTAGACAATAGATAGGAGCCTCCAAGAGAGTAATTACCACCTCTCATATAGATAGACGATGAAACATATGATAAATCACATGAAAGTTTCTTTTTTCCCGTATATGTTTACCGGCTCCTTGCCTTTCATTAATGTGAATCACAAGCCAGCAACAACGCTCTGCCTCCGGTCTCTATGAGAGATAGTACCTTTCCTCATATTCATGTATGGGAGTGCTAGTTGAACGATTTTGCTATTCTCCTTTTCTCTTACATGATAGACCATATAATGAAATAGTTATAAATTTAGATTAGTGTTATTAGTACTAATATTCTACTATTGAGTTTATTTGTAATTTGCAAAATTTCTCCCTCTCTAACTTTTCTTTTCTGGTTTGCAAAAATGTGTAACTATGTACCAGAATATAGTTACACATTTTTTACAAAATCCGGAGAACGTAATAACATACAAATGATACAAGCACTGCTTAGCATATTCAAAATGGAGTATGAGTAAATTAAGCACGGTTTCGGATCTCTCTTGACAACAACAACAATCCCATTATAATCCCATCTCAGATGGGGTACTTAATGAATTAAATATTGACAATCACCACTAGTAGAGTACTATATTATTCCTATTCCTAGTTCTTCCAACGTCAAAAATACTCCTAATTACGTAAATAACAGGAATATAACTGAGGAATAAATAATTTTCTATTCTATACAACTAAGAGTTATCCTAGTTTTGTTCTACAAGAAAAGAAGAAGAGTTGTCCTAATTTTGAAAGAATACACTCAAATAAAGCACTCAAATTAGAAAACAACATATGTAATGAGGCGTGAATGGCGCCAATATGCTTTCTCAATTTGTCTTACTTCGTGTCACTTACTCCCAGCGTTTGAAACTAATTGCATCGTGATCTTAGGATAATTTGGATTTTTTTTACAAAAAGTTCACAAGTAGCTAAAAACTACTAAAAGATATTGTTTGTGGTTTTTCAAAGAGGTTGGTTCGTCAGTCGTGGACATGTAACAAGCGGCCCAAAGAAAAGGCCTAGCATCCATTAGTAGGCTTTTAAAAAACAGTATGTGAGATGGAAAACGTTTAGTAAATAAAGTCTAGGGTTGGCGGCAATTTGAGACAGAAAACACAAAGGAAATAGGCAAGGGCGGTTCTTCCAGAGTATTATATGGGCAGATCAATTACCAAGAGATGGTGATTAAAGAGATTAACTTGACCCAATAAGAATTTCGAAACTGTTGAA
>ONZK01001147.1:0-43256 GCA_900322385.1 Pharnaceum exiguum | reverse complement strand
TAAAGTTCTATTTTTTCAACTTTAATCTAACAGTTCAATTATGTTCATTTTTTCAGTTAAGTTTATCTTTGTAAGTTGAAAATATTTAAAGGAATGGAAGGGGATTTCTCAAAATTGCGGATTTTGGCTTCGCGAGATGGCTGGATGACCGTGTTCTAACAAAAGGATGAGAACCGGGTGTAAAGATGTTTACCAAACTAAGATTGAAATATGTTTGAATATTTTAGTCAATGTTACATAATTTCTGTTTGTTTGTCCAGTGCACTTGAAATTCTCTCGGGAAACAATAATTATGGCACAACCATGGATGTTTGGAGCGTCGGGTGCGTTTTTCAGTGTTGTTGGGAGAGAAAAAGTTGTTTAACGGGCGCGTCAGGGAAGAGATAATGTTGGACTTTGTATGATGACATGTTTCGAAGTCAAGCCACCATAATTTTTGATCAGATGTAGCAAGAAAAAGAAAAAAAAATCTACCTCTATAGTTCTATGTAAAGTGTAGTACTGTACAAAGTAAAAAATACATATGAAAATGCCGAACTTTCATAACTTGACTTATGTTAAGTTATATACGCAACAACTGCAACAATCTACTACTATTGTCTCTGTTTCTTTTTGTTGTTCCACTTTAATTTGGGCAAAATAGTTTGGAGAGGTGTATTTTTGGAAGAGTTTTCGGAAAAGTGAACGAGGCGTTATATGTTAATCTATTACTCATGCATGTTAAGAGTACAAAATCTCAGCTAGTATCCCATTGGGCCAGCGCAAAGCACCAGCATAACCAAAGAGTCTTGGGCTGTGTTTTGTTCGTCGGTAGTACTACAGTTCAGTTTTTTTCAGTTTAGTTCAGTTCAGTTCAGTTTTTTTCATTTATAGTTATAACTAATAACTGCATTCAGTGTTTTTCAGATAAATTCAGTTTTCTTCAGTTTTTTTTCAGTTCAGTTCAGTTTTTTCAGTTCAGTTCAGTTTCAGTTCAGATCTTCCCAGCCGACCAAAACACACCCTTGGTTTATCATGATCCTTTATTTATTTATTTTAGGAAAACTTGAATCCTGATAATCACAGTCACTAATCTTCAAATAATATTTCTCATTAATCATGTAGATTAGCTGTCAAAAACTGTAGTTTAATTTTGAGTCCACTCTTAATTTTTATACAATACTTATTTCTCTCTCATATTACAATTTCACTACGACATTTTCTAAGAGTAGTTTGAATTTCTTTGTATTTGACATTGTAAACTACTTTAGTACTTGTTAATGTCCCAAACAACGCATATCTGCTATATATTAAATGCTAACCACTTACTGCTTTTTGCCAAACACCCAAACTAAGCCTATTTATATAGAGCATTAGAAGCACATGGCACCAACAACTTAATCTCATAACTTGACATCTGCGCATTTTAGAGTTTTAGACGATTGAGTCCATCATATCAACAAATTTCAGAGTTTTTTTCACTTAAGGTTGGGGTTTTCCTCTATAAATCCTTGGTGTTAAAGTTTACTGCTTTAATTTACGTTTACTTGTTCATTGATCATTATTCTTCTGCATGCATATTCTGTGTTGAGAGGGAACTCCGCCCTTAGTTCCTGAGCAATATAAGCAAAATTGAAAAATTGGTATGCACTCTATTCACCTCCCTTCTAGAGTACACCTCTCATTGCTCCATTGTAAATTAGCTCTCGGCTCTCAACTGTGTCATACACTCACCCTGTCACCCATCACTTGTTCCTGCTTTCAAATAGAATCGTGTAAGCAAATCCCTTAAATCCAGTATGAGTATTGTATCCCGCCCACCAGGCCACCGTCTTAATCCAATCATTGATTTCACATTAGACAATTGTAGTAGTGCAATAGAATGTTTGCCCAGCAGCCTACAACAACTACCACTTTCCATTTGTAATGTACTTTACAAGTCATTATTAGAAAGTTAACCAGAAATGTTTTAGTTCATCAACAACCAAAGTTAACCAGCAAATTGCATGACCGTCCTCTTAATCATACTGAGAAGATTGTCCGTCAATTGACTTCCTTGTAAACCAGCTAGACTGATCTACCACCTACCCAAACTGGGTTGTGTTTTTTTTTTTTATAAAGGTGGTCGAAAACGATCTAACGCAGAGCCAAGTAAGAGTATAACAACGTGCTACATGCCCACTAGTGCCTACTGCCTACATTAGAGCTGAAGGTCCAAAAATGGGGTACGTACGTAGTCGAGGACTATGAGTACCAGACGCACATATCACCACAAATTCAAGTAGTAGGCATAATTAAAGCACACATGAACATACAATCATAAACGTAAATCACCAGATGAGTACACTGCAGAAAAGGCAGATAACCAAAACAGCTTTTCCATCGTTTAGTCGTTATACAAAATAAACATGCAGCACATCCTTCTCCTTTAAAGGAACAACCACCACCGTAGCACACTAGCACTAGCTAGCACCACTGTACCAGCAATCTGACAGTCTGACAGACCGCAGATTGGCAGTACGTACTGATCAACCACGTACATTATACGACAACATTACTAACATATACGTCCAACGCAGCTGATATTTGATTAGACTGATGTATATATAATATATACGTGTATCTCAGAATATGAATAGATCTTGGCCACGCACCATCGGTGATAAGTATCACTGAGGTTGAAGGCTTGCTGAGCACAATGCAGGAGGTGAAATCAGATTGATGGTTTAATTTTGTGTGGAACGGGAATGTTCCCTGACAATTAAAGTTAGTGGAAGATGATCCATCAAATAATTAATAACATTATTGCATATGTAATTTTTTTTACCGACTTATGTAGTACTGTGTACTGTGTATTACGGTGATAGTTATTCAATAGTACTCGTATCTGTTTTTCTTTCTTGTAAAAATTGACCGTCACAGAATTGTCATAACGCTAGCTTAGCAGGCTCATCCAGTCATCCTCTTCTTTTAATTTTTTTCTTCGGTTTGTCCTCAACCTAAGCAGCTCCTCCTTATAAGTTATAACCAATAATGTCTACACCCAAACAGTTTCTCCATCGTGATTGATATATATATGTGGAGATTCATTCATTCAAGTAAAGGTGGCGGCTTATGTTAAATGCAATTTACGCATCTCGATCGGATTCACGGAAATAATGTTTGAATGACGACAATGCTGTTAATTCTATTTCTAGTTCTACCCTCCAACAACGAACCATGCTCCTCGATCCCTCTCTCTTTCCTAGTGTCTAGTTCTGTTCTGTTTTATTGCCTTCATTCGTACCCATCACCTTCTTTTCATGCATTGTTTTGTTTCTTTCACCTCTCAAAAATTTAACACACCATGCATTGCCCTATATATTTAATCAATCGTTACGTCACCTGTACAATGAAAGAACTGTTTCAAGACAAAACATACCCTAGTGGTACTGTCTGCACTTCTACTTCCAAAGTACTTTTATTTTATCCGTTTTCTTGTCTTCTTCTCCCTTGTTTGTTTCCTCTTCTTTCCTTTAATTTACCACCGTTTCACAACCCGTTAGGCGTCATAGCAGCCTGTTGGCCAAGAAACACTTAACGTGATTTTGAACTTTAAACTGTTGATTATAATCAATGTGACCAATCTTATCATGTGATTTTGTGATGTGAAGGATTAGGGACTTAAGTGACTTGGCTAGCTAGTGACAGCTCCCTTTTTTTGTTTCTTTTTTGTGGGAACTGATGTTTGTTTAGTGGTCAATTACACCTCTGTGCCACTGCATATCACATTAACGATAATGCAAGACATAATTTTCTAATCATGTTTAATTTTGTGTTTGTTTGAAGTAATAATTAAATCAAAAGTACTCTTTAGTAGTCCCACGATTATCTAATCTTGTTTTGTGTTTGTTTGGAGTAATAAATCAAAAGTTCTCTTAAAGTGGTGCCACTTTTATGTGTTGTTAGCTAGGGTGTCTAATCTTGCTTGGAGGATGTATGATATTATTCTCGAAACAAAAGTTAGTGATGATACGCGAAAAAAAGTGTGAACTATTCAGGCTTGTGCTTTCAGTTTATTTACACTACAAAAAGAGCTTTTTGTTTTGACCATTTAGTATCTGAGCTACATAAATGTGATAGAATAGAATTTTTGGTTTAATTTTTGATACTTTATCGTAAACATTGGTTTTTATGAACATGCCATAAATTCGATTCAATTCACCCGTAACTTGTAAGCGTCAGAAGTCGATCTCGACTAATTGGAACTTGGAAGTACACTAAACAAAAGAAATTTGTTTTTAGATGAAGTAACTAAATTTCTTTAAACCAAAATAACTTCAATTCAAAATGACAAATACTTACATCGTATATCCGGGTGTACTTTACTCCGTAAATCCTCTTTGTTTATTTCTCTTGTTTTAGACCAATATTTCATAAAAAAAGGCACAACTTTTAATCATCTACATACAAAGATGGTGTACGGTATAAGGTATACTACAGATGTAAATTACCCGCAATGACCTGAACATGAATGTCCTCGACCTAAAGAATGATAAGAATAGAAACTAGGAAACGACACCAACTAACACAACAGTGAAACTTTCCATTACAAATAGAAAAAGCAAAACAGGGCCATGATACTCCCAAACATTTTCCAACAAAGCCAGTTAAGCAAACCCCACAGAAAGAACACAATTTGGTTACACCTCCAAAACCAAACACATAACTCTAGCCTTTTGCCCACCCCATTTTTAGCTTTACTCCTACCCTTTCCCTTCTTTTATTCATTCATTCATTCATTCATTTCCCCATACAATCAATGCCATCCCAACCCATCCCATCAATGATACCTATACATATCTTCCCCTCTTACAATACTTTCCCTTAACGGCATTCATTCTCTTACACTATATCTATCACCATTCACCACACACTGTAGCTCAGTAGCTGAGCTGAAATGTTGCTGCAGCTCACTAGCAGCAGCAGTATTCCACTCTCTATCCTCCTACAATGACAACACCATACTTACTCATCACCACCCTTTTACTACTATGTCATTCCACCACCTCACAAGTCACCTCCCAACGCCCCCTCTCACCTGACTACCCTCCCATTAACAACCCACCACCACCACCTTCACCAGTTACTTACTCATCCTCACCCTTCAAGCCAACCATAGCCATCTTAGTTGGCGTCCTCACAACACTCTTTTCCATCACTTTCCTCCTCCTAATGTACACAAAGCACTGCAAGACATCATCATCATCAACTGATCATTCCCTTGGTGAGAGAATGGACTACTCTTACTCAACTGGCTACTTCCCACCACATACCAGACACTACCCCTACTACCACCACCGATCAAACCGGTCCATTAAAGAGAATGACGGGCTTGACCCTGCAGTGATAGAGTCACTACCGGTCTTCCGGTTTGCTTCTTTGAGAAGAGACAAAGAAGAAGGGCTTGAGTGTGCTGTTTGCTTGAGCAGGTTTGAACCAGCTGAGGTACTGAGGCTCTTGCCTAAGTGTAAGCATGCCTTCCACGTGGAATGTGTTGACACGTGGCTCGACTCTCATGCCACGTGTCCCCTTTGTCGCTTTCGGGTGGACCCTGAAGATGTTCTCTTGGTTGATAGACTGTTAACGTTCCATCAACCGGAAGATGTTGTCACTAGAAGTAACACCAACACTAACACTAGTTATAATAATATTAATAATATAGTAATGGAGCAGCAGACGCATAGGGTATCAGGCCGGCACTCGTCAGCAGGGGAGAGGGGGAGAAAGGGCGGTGGTGGTGGAGGGCAAGCGACGTCGTATAGGAAGTCATGTGACGGGAACGTGAAAAACGTTGATGAAGTGGTACAATGTAACACAACGACAATAACCGAGTGTAATCCTCGTTCAATGAGGGTGCTCGAGGGTCAGGATATACGCAATATTGATAAGAGAAAAGATGGCATGTTGATAACAGCCGTTGATAAGGAAAAGTGCATGCAAAGTAACATGAAGATTGTGGTCTCAACTGACCCATACGGGCCTCACCAAAGGTGGAGCGACGTGCAGCCGTCGGATTTGTTCTATTTAAGGTCTCATCAAATTGGTAGGATGAATGAGGGTCGTCGATCTAGTGGGCAAGTGCATGGGAACCAGCAGCATAGGGTACTGAAGGTGCAGGAGACTTGTCATTATAATAATAATAGCATTAGTAATGGCATTGAAGGAAAAGGAGTTGATGATGGTAGAAGCGTAATGAATGGGAGAAGTGTGTCGGAAATCACGGGGTTAAGTAGGTTGGCAGCTTCTGCATCATCAGGAGGAAGTAATGATGTTGATGGTGTTAGTAGTAGTAGTAATAGAAGTAGAGTTGTGTTGAGTAATGAAGACAGAGAATGGAATCGGTTGAGACATAATGGTGCTGTGTCTAGATGGATGGCTTGGATTTCGCAATCTAAGCCTGATGTACGATCAGGAGTAGCTTGATGAGGAGATCTTAATACGGAGTACTATCATAGAAGTAGTTGTAGTAAATTGTAAGAGCAATTTTTATCATTCAATTCATTTGTCCACAGAATTGAGTTGAAGTTCTTTCGCTATCATTGAGAGATGGAGCTGTCAGTGAGTTCATCAGTCATCATATAATATACTTCATGCATTGGACAGACAATGATATCAATATATCATTGATCATACATGTTGTTTTTATCACGGGCTTTTAGTTTTAGGGGTTTAGATTGGTAGAGAAGTGCATGTCAATGATTGGGATCATGTAGATGATAAAATAGCGACATTTGAAGTGTAATTTGAATACATGCAATTTTGTAGATTTACTGCTATCAAGTTATCTAAGCTAAGATCGGGTAAATTCGACCTCCTTGCAAGAAATAGTTCAACGTATGTGAGCTGTGAGCATGACCTTGTCGAGGTTATTTTGCCTGTTTCTAATTCAAAACGTCAAGTTCTACATTTGCATTGACATACACATACTATTACGAGTACTATTAAGAAAAGATAAGTTGTATTTGCTACTGTTCCAATGAATGTTGGATAATCAATCTCTGCCTCTCTAAAATAGGACAACATATATGCTTAAGACGCTACAGGGATCGCATTCCAACATTTGCATGTTCTCGGAGTGAATTGACAAATGACATGTCAACGTCACAAGGGTGTTTAACAGAGTAAAACATTTATTCCCGGCGATCATACACTATTGTGATTAATGTGGGTGTACAGTATTAATAAACAGCTAAGAGACACAGAGACTTGTATAGTGATAGTGATAGACCTTTAAGGCTTTAACTCTCCACCGTACATCAGGCGATAATCATGCATGTGCCTACCGAAAACGAAAGGCAAGGTTAGTGACAATTAGTACAACATTAGCAAAACAAGTATCGGGCATTTGTGCGAGAAACAAAACCTTCTTGAATTTTAGACGCTACATCTTTCTTGTTCTCATCATTATTTGACAAACTAGGCTTGAACAAGCTTCAACTTATTCGAGCACCACTGAAGCTAAGAAGGTGGACCACTTTTGCAATATAAGAATCACAGAGGCAGCCAAATAGCTCCTAGGTGCAGTTACAGATCAGCTCCAATCTGATTAGATGAAAACTACATCACACAATGATGCTGTACTAGTTTCGAGCGTATAAGACATACTCTGGCTGGGCTTGTGATACTATCCACACTCGCGGGAGTTCTTGGAGAGTTTACGGAGCATAACTGACACCATTTCGCTCAATCTGAGAAAGAATAAGTTTTAGAAGGTTGGTCAAAAGGGAAACTACTCACTCCATTTTACCAATAACCTATACAGAGTACTAGTAATTGTAAGTCATCAACTCGTGCAAAACTATGTTAACCATTAGGACACCCTTGAAATACCATTTTTAGAAGGTCAGGGTAAATGCTAATGCACTTTTTTAACCTAAGCATTTAGTTTTGTGTACACAGCCACCGTAGTAGTCAGTTATACCATGTGCTGATAGCATGAGTCTGATTTTCAGCTTTAGCAAAATCTAATCAAGTATTGACAGAAAGATCCTATAGGTCAATCCAACTTTACATTTATACAAGACATGTATTTGAAAGCTCACCAGGAATTTTGTGAGCAAATCGTTCATGAACTTGTAAAATGACAACAGCAACTGGATTTCAGCGGACATCTTGCCTTTGCATATGATCTGTGGCCTGTGGGTGGTCACTAAAACATGTTCAGAAGTCTGCCTTACACTAAGCAGTACAAGTTAGGAACATTTCTAGTGTGGCTGGAAAAAAAATTACAAGAGAAAACTAATGTCAACTAGTTCTATGTTGTCCACCTCTAGAATTGCATTTCAGAATCTGACACGTAATTGCAGACAAAAATAGCTTTAATCCCAATGTAATTGGCATTAGCTAGCAAGGACGAACTGGGAGCCCACAGAACATGCTATTGATTTGTGTCATGAAGATAGACCATGGTGATGCAGAAATCTATCCCACTGCTTGATAATGAAACAACACAATATCAAGATATTCAAGAGAAGGGCAACACAGCTTTCATGTATTGGAAGGTACACAAAGGTTCTCCCAAAAAGAAAAAAAAGAAAAAAAAAGGTATTCAAACCAATGAAAAAAAAGAAGAAGCTCCAAATAAGTTAAACAAAAGCAAAGTGGTTTGCAAACATTCAATTTACAGGAAGACACAAAACAGAAGTAGAGAAGAAAAATAAGCAATTCCCATCTTTGGACACCAGATAACGAACCCCCGAATCCCTTGTAGTCAAATCAATTTCCGATAGATGGGAATTCAAAAAGGCACACACAAGCAGCAAGCATGACATGCACATAGGCAATCAAAAGTCAGTACCTTAAAACAGCCATTAGCTCCAGCTTCCTTTGCTTTTGCCACTGGAGTAATCTCAGAGCGACAATAAGGGAACCTAAAACATAAACGGTAGTAATAAAGAGCACACCAACCACACTAATCAATAGCTAAAATACCAATTACGAGTTGTAAATCCATGACATCAATCTTACCACATATACTCTGTTCTGTACAGTGGCATCAAATCCCTACATGTCACAGGGGCATGGAAACCCAGTTTTCGCAAGTCCATATTAATAAACAAAGAGGCTCATCAGGTTCTCACACCCAAAGGAACACACATGTGAATGGTAAATCTGAAGAGACGTGTAAAACCTGCTGTATACAGTTTCAAGAAAAGGCAAGGACAGGATCATGATCAGTTGACTATAAAGGCTTAAAAAGTTTGTCGCCATCATCATTGATACAAATAAGCCCAGTACACAAGTCTGCTCTTTCATGCACAGATTGAATAACAAGTACCAATCTTTTGACAGACCGAGAGCAAATCATCAACCAGAAAACCCACAAAGCTTACTTATCACAAATTATCCTTATCCTGATTGGGCGGGAACCTCACTTTAGGCGCCGGGATGTCATTCTTGTACAAAGAACCTTTAGAATTAAGAGCATTGGTTAGGCTCTCAGCAATTGATCTATCCAAGGTAAAACCCTTTTCCATCATGTAGTCCCACACTTCACAAGCAACTGAAAGCCTGTCTTCCCTTATCAGTTCTCCAATTATCAATTTATAAGTCACCTCATCAGGACAAGGTCCTCCATTGACCATAATGCCATATAAAGACATAGCGTCATCTAATTTAGAAGTTTTACATAGCCCATTTATAAGAGAATTGAAGGTGATTGCATCTGGAGCTGTCCCTTCCTCTAACATGTCACTGAAAACAATTCGAGCCATTTCAACTTTACCAGTTTTGCAGAGGTGATGAATAATAGTGGTATACAAGACCCTATCTGGTTTTATACCCATTGCAGTCATCTGATCAAGAAGTTTCTTAGAAACATTAAAGCTCCCTTTCCTAAGGAAAGCTTTGATGAGGATGGTAAATGTCAAAACATCAGGTATTATCCCTTTTCGAAACATCTCTTCGAAAAGTTTGTAAGCTCGTTTAGTGTCACCAATATCACAAAGTCCCCCCATAATAGTATTGTATGCAACAACATCGTACAATCCTTTGGCTTCCATCACATCAAGCAACAAGTAAGCCTTGTCCAGGCGGTTTGCCTTACAAAGACCCTTCAGAAACTGGTTGTAGCTATATGGATCAGGTTCTACTCCATTTTTCTCCATCTTCTCCATTAGTTTATCAGCATCTACCAACATAAGCCGGTCACAGCAATACCCCAAGAGTGTATTATATGTCACCCGATCTGGCTCAACTCCATTCGTTTGCATGTAATTTTTAATAGCTAATGCTTTTTGAATCTGACCTGCCTTACAAAAACCCCCAATAAGAGCATTGTAGACCAATATGTCAACGGGTGCTGTCCCTTTTATCCTATCTACCATAAGTTCATAAGCTAAATCAACCTTACCATGGCCACACAAACCAAGTACCAGGGCCCTGCAAGCTTTATCATCAGGAACGATTCCATTATTTATCATAGTATGCCAGATCTCAACAGCATTATCAATCCGCCCTACTCTACACAGTCCACTTATTAATACAGTGTATGTTACAACATCTGGATGTCTGCCCTTCCGAATCATATCTTGTAACAAGCCAAGAGCTGCATCTGTGTGACACTCTTGACACAATAAATTCAGATAAATGTTATAGGCCCATATATCTGGGACAGATCCAAGCTTTTCCATGTCTGCCAGAAGAGCCTCAATGAGCTGAAAATTCTTCACCTCGCACAAGGCTGATATAAATCTCGAGTACGTAAAAGAAATCAATGAAAATCCTTGTGGCGTCATTGAGTTGTAATACTGCTCAGCTAAATCTAGTTGGGAGTGCTTTATGAGAACTCCAATGAAGCGGTTATAATCTATGCTAAATACACGACAGTTTGAAATAATCATCTCGTCAAAAGTTTCAATTGCTTGGTTGATCATACCGGTCTTAACAAATCTTGATATAAGAGCTCTATAGATGGATCGATGCTTTCCAAGACGGAAAATCATATCATGCATTCAATCTCTACATAGAATGCAATAACACTCATCACAGGCGTCAGAACCATGTCGAGATAAAAGGTGGACACAGTTCAGCCTAGTTTTATCTTCCCCTCCACTCTCCACGTTAGTCGTACCTGTTAAGCGATTCAATCATCAGTTTGTGAAACAAATCTATTTTTCTATCAAACTTATGGCTAAGTAAGAACAAAGGTCATTATATAGAAAGGGAGGCAAGTAATACCAATTCGTTATAATCTACGTTAAAGCCCATGACACAATCTGAGTAACTCTCAATTGTCCCCTATTTGAGCCATCGCAAATGAATAAATTTTGATCTGACTGACTACCATAAAATCAGTTCCTTGTCAAGCATAGAACTACATATAACAGACCGCTAAAGTGAGCAACAAACAAGAACCTTTTCAATCAGACAAGAAGTGATTCAAAAATCAAAACCAAGATCAATACTTCACATAGTGTACGAGGAAATCGATGTCCTGAGCTCACACGACACTCGTTCGACCATCACTCAATTATTTGGTAAACATTTCTAATTAATTCAAAGATTCAAGTTCAATCAACATGAAACACACACATAGCAAATGCCAATCAAAATCATATCTTTCTAATAAAAGCCGACCAAAACGAAATTTCACAACAATGGTTATATTCACCCAAATAAAATCACAACAAAACAAAATGCCACCGACCAAATTGACCCAAATAAACTGCCTATGCACATTTCCTTTCTCCTAAGCCAAAACCCAAGAACCAAAATGCTATCTTTCATATCAATCAATGATTCCAATAAGATCCCATTTCAAATTCCCCAAGTCACCCATGCCATCAAAATGTGAGATACCCAACCCAACATTAATCATTCCAATCAAGATAAACCAAACCCAAAACTAATCAACAAAAAATAACTGAAAATCTGAAAATGAGAAGAGAAAGGTGGGTAGGGTGCAATACCATACCAGTGTAAGAGCAGGAGAGCAAATGGGCAGTTCATCAAAAATCATATCTTTATTCATGCCATTTTAAAATGGCTTCTTTATTTTATCTTTATTGGCATTCACTCACAGTGAGCAGCTAGCTCAAGTTATTATGTATTGAAAATAAAAAACACCCAGAAGGCTAAATGGGTTATTTGCTATGTGGGTTGTATATATCACTGTTTGGGTTACTCAGCAAATGTAATGAATATTGGGTTTTGGGTATATTGTGTATCTAGTGTGAGAAGACAGAGGGAGAGAGGAATAGAGGGAGAGAAAGAAAGGGGTTATGGGAGGTTTAGGGTTGGTCCGGTTGGAAAGATACTGAGGCTGAGACAGGGAGAGAAGGAAAAAGGAAAAGGAAAAGGAAATGAAAATGATAATCACAAAGAAAACAACAACAACACCACTTTGTGGTGGGGTGTTCGATACCTGCATGATGTGATCCTGATGTATTTTCCATATTAACTACTCGTAGACTGAATTACCACCCCTCTATGGCTCCAATACACTCCAGAACAAAAATGAAGTTTTTTACATTCATTTACAAGTCTTGTCTTATACTGTAAAGAACAAAAAAGCATGTCTAGTTTTAAAGACTTGAGAAGGCTGAAAAGTAGATCAAAAGAGCTACGTAGCAAAGGAGATGCTTGAGAGTAGAGATCAATGTGGTTCAACTGTACAATGGTTGTAAGATTTCTCATACAATTCGGATTCAAAAATGGTAAAAGAGTGATCAACAAGATATAATATTCATCCGTAAACACTGCAAAACTCGGATGACTTTTGCCACTACAAATGACAAATCTACTACTAACCCCTAATTTAATTTTCTATCGATGAGACTATTCCGTCACATTTGCCTTCCAACTTCACTCACCAACTTGAACACTAGGCATCACTGTAAGCTTCTTCTACCTCGACCATCTCCCCATCTTCATTGTCATCATTTTCCTCTTTTTATGGGCTTGATGTTTCGAAGAAAGTCTCATTTTCCTCTTTGCATTCCATACGGGATCAACAACAGCCATCACTTTCTCTTCCCGCTTCCTCTTGTGCCTCTTCTCTCCCAGGTGATGCTTGACATGGTTGTATGCTTCTTTGAATTTCTCGTCACCTAGAGCAGCTTTTATCTTCAGCCTAACTTTTTCTGCATATTGCTTCAAATCATCTGAGGAAATCACAAGGACATTTATCAGCGAGCATGGAGGAGAATTAACTACATAAAGCGGTTGCTTCAGCTGGAAAAAAAAAAAAACACAAGCACACACACACACAACAAAAACAACAGCACAGCCCTCTAAAGGACCAGAGGTGAAGTAAATGGATCATCCTTGATTTTAAATCCAGACTACAGAGCCCATTCCCACAATGTAGACAATTTTATTGGATCAATTTATTTAGAAAAATGATCCACCATTAGCTACCATCAAACAAACCAAACAAATATGCAAATCCCAAAAAGACTCTTTAACAACAACAACAACCAAGATCAATACACCCAAAAAATAAACAAACCATCAAGCAAAAACCAAAAAGAAAGCAGTTTAATATACACATTTATGCCAGCTATTGAGCTGATCAAGCCATCAAAGATTCAAACTTTCTTAACCAAAAAAAACAGAAAAACCAAAAAAGATTCAAACTTTACAACAAAAACACAGATCAAACGTAGAGGAACAAACATATCATTTCTGACAGAAGTCAAGAACCAATGATATTTTTAATGTTCACTTGTGCCACCATATCGGCACATATGTTTCAAGTTCCTAAGGCTAATGTTGATTTGCTTCAATGCCTTTTTTACTTTCTCCGCCCAATTTACTTTCTCCCCCCAAATGTTCATTAGACATCTTTTCTTTGCGGGTCTACTTGACATTTTACATTTAGGACCTTCCCAACCCTTTCCTTGTAAGTTTTAGCAAATAGCAAAAAAATGCAGGAGGGAAGAGAAGATGACAGGAAAGCTGTAGCTTACCTGAAACAACGTTTCCAGAAAATCCCTCACAAAGTTTGTAGACTGGCAACAGTAGCTGAATAGCATGTTGGTGGCAGTCCTCCTGGTTCATCTGACTAGCAATCAATTTAAAACTTCCCATAATGGTCTTACTCTGCAATTAAATTCAAAAAGACATTAGCAGTGGGTATTAAATATTTACATCTCTTGAGAAAAAACGGACTAGATAATGAGGTGGACTAGATAAATTGGGTTCCAAATGCAAGCAGCCCACTGACCTGAACCTCCTCTGACTGAAGAGCTGTTTTCCCCATTCTTTTGAGCAAGTCGGACACCAAGATAAAACTAATATCTTCATGATCCGTCTTCTCAACATCTTGTTCAACCCCATACGCAAACAGCATTTCAATACTCCTTCCGCTCTTTGCATCAAGCAACCGACAGGCCTTAACAAAACATTTTTGCTCATGTGGAGCAAGGGAAGACCAGAAAGAGTGAGGATTTTTGTATTCTGTTTGGCGCAGTAGTGATTGCAGACCACACATAGAGAATGCTATATTCCACTTAACAGCTTTCCTTGCACCTTTATCTGGGAGCTGAAGCTTCAATAGGCAACATAGAGAAGTGGCTATTAAGAACAGCCTGCTGATGCTGGTAAGACAAGTCAAACCGATTTTCTTTCCTTGTTTTCCCATCTGCTCAAAATACAATGCCACAAGACGGTTGCTTATGTTACAAATCCATGGATGTGGGTGTACCAGTAGCTCAGATAAAGCTTCCCATATATCCTGGAGGCAAAAAAATAAAATATAATCAGTTTATGATTGTCGGTCATGTCACAGGAGAATCAGAACAATTAACAACTATGTTAATCTTGAGGCCTGAAGGGCATCAGAAAGATGCAATACAACTAAAGCTGAATGAAAGAGAATTAAGCGTTCCTTTTCCAGCATTTTCGTAAGCTCCGCATACAAGGTATCCAAAAGACATCAGGGAGTTCTCGCAAATATACACCCTAAAACTGAAGGAACTAGGTGAAAATTATGTCTTCAAGATGGCTTCCTTTAAACTACTATCCTCATAATCAGAAGCAATTGTATTTTTCTCAACTTTCAACCCTCCAGAAAGCTTCTCCAAATAAGAACTAGTAGCTTCCCTAATTTTTTTCTTTCCACGTCCACCAAGCTCCAAATTTAAAAAAAAAAATCCTAAATGAGGGAATTCAGATGTGCAAATCCTATACCTAGCAAAATGCAATACCAACTGTAGTAACAACCCAAATAGTACTATGCCCTTGGACCCCACTTCAACTGTTGTATGATGGTACCTCGATAATTCAAAGTTTCAAACTGATACTTCAACAAATTACAACTATTATTTCAAATACCCCGAGTTACCTGATAACAACTACGCCCAACAAAGTGGGAAAAAGGTAACCCATCAAACTCACAAGTGGGACAAATATGCAAAAATGCCACAGAATCTTATATGATAACCAGATTAACCACGGTGTCCTTGGTCTCTAGGTACACTACAAAAGTAATACTACTTAGAAACCCAAAATTTGTCCTGACCTCCCGGTCCCATTACGGTAACCACTAGTAAGAAAATTATGCAAAAATTGAGAACATAGAATTAACACAATGATTGACAGGATACCGTGATGGCTGATGTTCCACTTTTCTGTGAAGATGCGTCAGTTTCTGTGCCATCACTTGATTGCAGAGTTTCTCTACAAATTTGATTCCCACCAGTCAACAACTCTGGGATGTGCAAAAGAATCTTTTCCAACAAAACCAAGGAATAATATGTTTCCTTCCAATAAGGAATTGTTCCTTGATCCAAAGTGCCAATCTGTCCATTTAGTAAAGCCACAGAAGACTGCATTATCTTCCTAATCACGGGTAATACAATACCACTATGGTTTTGAAAGCCTTTCTTCATCACTTCGACAACAAAGCCAAGGACCTGCACGAACAGTTGGGTCATGATGCAAATAAAATAGATTTCTGTAGGCATGAAACTTGGGAAAGCTAGACGCTAGGAACAAAATCAGAAAATACTGCAGAAAATTCAGCGAAAAAGAAAAAAAAAAGAAGAAAATTTCGCATATATGATTTTGTGCAGAGAAATGAATGCTAATCCTAACAGGCAGGAAGTTGCTCTTTTCCTTTACAATAAAAGTTGCTTTCTTCAAAGAAAATAAAAAGAAAGAAAATAAAAAAATTAAGAGTTGCATTTAGAGGTCCTCCGTCACCCATGAGTGTGCGTCTTAAGAAAACAAGGCACAAAGTCATGCACAGAAGCTATTATGTCCTCCAACGACATGAGGTTCTTAAAAATTGAACCAATACCTTGGGGTGACAAAACTTTGCCCCAAAATATGATAACCCACCAAGTTCTACTCCAGTTGAGAACATGGCTCGCTTCTCTTCTACCAACATCCCTATTGGCTAACACAACCCACCCACCCCCCTCCCCTACGCAGACTGAACTGATATTCATAAGGAGCCAACTTCCAAGTGATTACTGAATAAGCACCAAATACATAAAACTGTAGAGCACTTGCATGCAGAAACCACTATCATTGTTACAACATTACCTGTGCTGCTGGGCCCCATAAGTCTTCTTTCTCCCCAACATACCAGGCTAGGCAATACTGAAGAATTGAACGAAGTGATTGTGGGCTTATGCGGCTGATAAGCTGCTTAATGACTAAACCAATCAATGATCGGACATGATTGTCACAGTCATTGGCCAAAGCAACCACAAGGTGAACAAATAGGGTTTCTGACTGATCATTGATCACGCTATCTGGAAACCTCTTGATGATTGTCCTAAGCATTTCCAATACAGCCGCCCTCCCGGTGGCATGTTCATACCTGTAGGAGGAATTTAGAGTAAGATTGAGAAGGAAAAAATACCAGATAATTTTACATTTTTATAATGGTCTTAGACTCTTACCTTAAATTAGCAACAAGATAATCAATATGTTGTTGCCTACGCTTCTGGGTCATCTTATAATTCATCAAGAACTGCAACAATATCTGACTGCATCTTCTACGTACAGCCTCATCTTGACTAACTACCATTAACTCTGCAACTTGAGTTGCAACATCATATATCTCGTGGGCTTCAAGCCGGCGTCGAACTATAGCCTTTAATAGAGTCAGAGCAACAAAGGAGGCATTCTTTTCGAGATCAACAAAAACGGGAAACTGGATCAAAAGCTGTAACTGTTCTGTGGAAAGAGTGATACTGGTGGCTCGGAGTAGCGCTGTCAATAACTTTAGACAAGACTGCGTTACAGGGCTATTAGCATCAAAAGAACGTTGGGCAATGTCCAACACAGTCACTTTGATCTTGTCGGCTTGTGACTCCAAAGACGGCAGAGGCAGCCTTATCAAAGGTAAGATACACTTCAGAGCAATTGATACAACTTCTTCGTACTTAGAGCTCAAACAAGCTGTAAGCAACTTGACAAAGGGATCCAACATAGACAGAAGCTCTCCATTCCTCTTGTTCAGCTTCATACTTCTCAAGCGATTGTGAAGCAATCCAAGAGCAAACACTGTAATAAGATGAGAGTGCAGTGGTGCACCCCGGGAATTGCATTTCATAAGCTTCTTACCACTTTGCTGGATCAATTTTTTCTTGACTGATTTATCAACCGACGAGTTATCATCCTTATGACTCTCTTCTGATATCCAATCATCAATGAGGCTGTAAATGAAAATAAAAAGATCAGTCTGATTAACAGACGGATTTTTCTCAATACCCTCAGCAACATGATTTAACATTGTCTCCAATTTCTGCTTCACTTTTGGTGTCAAATGCTTATGCAGACGCGCTGTCACTGGTGTCAACAACTTCAATCCATGGGTTTTGAATGTTACATTTTGTGCAATTAACTTGAGAGTATTAAAAGACATCTGTTTTCTATTCTCTTTCATTTTGGAAGCAATCTTCTCAACATCTTTTTGCTCAGCCACTTCTCCAAAGATGTCATTATCGACCACACTAAGGAGTTCAGTCATACAACAATCCAGCTTTGAATCTCCAGCAAAAGAAAGGCCTTTTGACAAGATAAAGTGTAAAGAATACCCCAACACATGCAGCTCAAAACCTCTTTTTAACGTCGCTGTCAAAGCCTTGATAATGAACGGCAAGTACTCAAACCCCAGTTCCTTCAGGCAGACAGACAAAGCCGATCGTGCCTCATCGCGAATGCTTTCCAGGCGATGTTTAAGAAAGTTTGATATACGACGAATGATGCTAGAAAGATGTGATTCTAAGGTATCACCAGGAAGTATTTTCAGAAGCTTTAGCATGGCCAGGCTAACGTTCACATTTACTTTCTCTGAATCAGATACAAGCAACCTTTGCAACTTTGGAAGCACAGTCCGAGCAAGACATGATTGTATCTCAGAAAAGTTGGAATAAGCACATTTGGTAGACACAACTAACTGAGTTGCTTGTAAGCGCTCAGGCTCTGTCAATTCATCTTTGTGAATCAAAGCATCGTCACGCAAACAACTTTCTGAGAAATGGAACTGGTCGAGGATGGAGCAAATAAGCCGTAGCAAGACCTTTTCCCTGTCACGCCTCTTCCCCATCTCTTTGAAACACCTCAGTAATAATCCATAGTATGATTTCCACCCTAATTGACCAGCAATAGAAGCTAGAGCATCCAGGCAGCCATTTTTTAGGCCTTCTCTCTTCGTGTTCTGAACATCAAACAGTATGCTGAAAAAAAGGGGTATAAATACCGTCTTGAAGGTGAACTGAGAACACACAAACAAAGAAGTTAATAGTGGACGGACTAGACCAGATAATTAAATGCAGTAAGATAAGAAGTGACAACGGAAGTAACCTCCGGTAGTTTCTCAGTCCCAAGAGTATTCCCAAAACGTGCCAGTGCCCTGACTCTGCGGTGAATCTACAAGAGCAAAACTCAGTGAATCTTCACCCATGAATACAAAGGGAGTGCTCATGCCATGCAAAGAAAACGTAATAACGCTGACAAACTATGATGGCGGATATCAACTAAAGCTAAGCAAATGCATGTATTCTGCATTTTTGGAGTCCACAACTTCAGCAGCTAACTCATTAAAAACGTGCAGACAGTTTGTTGAGCCATTTTGATACAAGTCCATCATATCCAAAGCTAAAGAACAATGAATCCTAGACTCCATTAGAACTAGATAAATTTTACCTTCTCAATCCACGATGTCAAACAACAATATGGGGAAAAAAAATAAAAAAAGAATTTTAGCCTTGGAGAACAAGAAATCCTCCAATTATTTACGTGCTTTGAGTGTCTACAACTGAGTAGCTTTTAAATAAACCTGTAACCTGATTCCACAAGACCGTTATATTCACCATAAATTTAAAATAATGAGGAAATGGGAATAAAGCCAAAAAAACTGACAAGAAAAATTCAATCGGACCAAAGCAATAGGTATGCCATAAAAGTTGTCGTTAAAATGAGGGGTTAACATTATGTTTCATTGTGTTATGCAATCATCTGAGTAGACATTAAGGCCATGTCTGCCTATGGAATCTCTCATATGAGTATTAAAAAATGGAATGGGCTGAATCCCAAATCATACCTGTAGATGAACAATGTTTCTGAAGAAGTCTACTTCTTCATCTGTGCTGCAAAGAGCCTTGACAGCTCTCAGATGCGAGACTTCGGAGAGCTCCAGGACCATCTCACGTAGCAACTCTATCCACTCCTAAAATCAGTGCCATACATCAATAAGATATCGTCCATGAAAACTATTACAAAGCCTAATGACCACAAAGGTAATAAACAAGAGGATAATAATTTTATATCCAATCAAAATGATGCAAGGTACCAAAGAGGTCAACACAGTCTCAGGCTAAAATCCCCCATATTTAAAGCCAACTCGACAGTGGCTCACCTTGAACCCAAAAAAAATTTGACCCAGGGTTGATTATTATAGATAAACAATTACAAATGTAAATTCCAAATCATAGATATGGAAACAAAATCACCTATAAGTATAAAAATTCAACCAGAATTTCAGAAAACATATTACCTTTCGCATTGCTGTCGCTTTGCTCATTGCATCGGCCATGTGCTTCAGAAGGAACTTATTCACAATGCGCTGGATGACAGCGTCCGTCCAATAACAGTTATCAATCAACTGATTTTTCTCCTTGTTCCCCATTACTAGTGCAGCAAAACGAACAAATGAAAGCAGTGATCTATATGCATTCTGCCTCGGTCCTAATTCTTCTGAGATCATGTCATAAATGCACTGTGAGAGTACAACTAGTGCTTCATTCTCTTTTCTGTCTTTGAAGAACTCCACATTAATTTCGGTACAAGTATAGTCAAAATCAACTTCCATCGCAGAAGTTGCATTTAATTCACGGATAAGTTCCGCCTGCAAGACCACCGCCAAACTCAGTCAAATACAATTAAAAAAAGAACAAGCAACTCACAGAATTCCCCAACAAAAGCTCTACCAGATCCACATTAAAGATGCAAAATTACCATAGATCTCAAAGATGGATCACTTTCAGCAAGGGCATCAAGAAGATCACAGATAGATAGTCGTATTTCCAGTTGAGCAGCAGAAATAAGAATGGGTGGTAACGAATCCAAGATCTTAGTTGTGCTTTCACGTCCAGAAAATGGAACGACATCTCTGAGGATCTGCAAAGCCTCCATACATACATCTGGTAGGCAGAAAGATAGATAAGAAAATAATCGTTCCCATAACCAAGCCCAAGTCAGAGCCAAACATTGTAAAAACATTGAAAACTAACCAGAATCTTCAACTCCATCACATGCTATCAGAACTAAGATGTCCACAAATTTCTTTGCTATTGATTGATCCTTCATAAATTTTGACAACAATCTGAAAAGTCTCAGCAAAATTTCTCCAGAATGTTTTAAAAGCCTCCTGCAACAGGAATGCGTTTAACCAAAAACAAGGAGCTAGTAAGTTGTAAGCCACCAACAGAAATCTAAATAAAGAACATCCAAGTTGCAGTATATTGAATCTAATAGGAACACAATGGACAAATAACAGCAAGGCCTCATCACCAATCAATGTCAACTTTGCATACTACGAGGATTAAAGACATGAAAATAACAATATCCCACTATCCCCAAATAGACGCACATCCACAAAAACACAGGCAGTAATCAATAACATTGAATGAAACGAAATTAAGCAGAGGCCAAATACTACGGGACCTGGTAGAAATGGTATGTAAAGCATAATACTTGTCCTCTCAGGTTATCGTGTAGAATACTATACATAATATAGTGACGGAAGCACTATTTTATCATCCTATCTGACTACAACATCCCTAACCCGAATTAAAATAAAAAAAACTCTATATATATATATATATCAAGAGTAAAGGCATAAGTCATACCTTTTCTTATCTGGACTGCTGTGGAAATAATTATGTAAGTTGTCTAAAAGAGATTCAAGGTTTACCACCAAGACTTCTCTTACTTCATTTTTGTCAGAACCATGCTCTAGTTCGATAGTCAGGAGATTCTCAACGAACTTGAAGACACTAGCCACTATAGCTTCAGAAGCTGTTGGAACAGACAAAATTGAGAAAATGTCGGGAATCAGGTTCTTTTCTCTGCATAGGAGTGACACAAGATTTCGACTCTGGCTCATAGCTAGAAAGCAAAAGAACAAGGAACTGGGCTTCTCGCTACTTGCACCCTCCAGCTTAAATCCACAAATTAATGGCTTGATGGACGAGAAGAATAAGTCCCAAAACACAGAGCCAAAATCATGATCCCCATATTTATCAAGAACCACAGAAATTATCTTCAAACATAAAGATCTCATATCCTTGAGCTGCTTTACACTAGTCTGCACATTTAACAAAACATTATTAGGAAGACCCCTTGTAAAGCTACCCTTCTTGCCGGCAAAGGCGGAGACGTCAAAATAAGAATGATAATACTCAATATCATCTTTTTATTTTGTCAACATTATCAGAAACTTCAGTTAAGGTATCATTACCAGAGAATGAGTCTGATCTTCCACTTCAGTGTTCTCTGAAGATGGGTATGTCAAATCAGCAGATTTTTCATTGCCTCTATTGTCAATGCTTGACGCACAGCTGTCTAGTACTCTGGCAACACACCCAATAAGTAGATTGAGGAACGGCCTAACATGGGAGGCAGCAAAGACGCCAAAAACCTCCTCAACTACATGTAGAAACCCATTTTTTTTTTTCCACGGAAGTGCCAGTAAATTCTCCCTTGTAAAGATATCCAAGAAGCTAGAAAGCTGAATACTATCCAAATTGTCTCCTACTTGAGGCCCAATCAACATTTCCACATCGTTGCTCGCACATTCAGTCAACTTTAAAGATTTCATCAGTAGTTCAAAGAAAAGGTGGAGCTCATCCACATTTAGTTGAGCAATGAATCCCAATACCGCTTTTCGATTACTAACACTGGCATGCTGTAATAAAGCAGAACAAAAAAAGTGTAAGAGAACAGGTAAACAAGTATAAAAAATGTAACACCGTGGGTGTAACGTGTAAGAGAACATTGGGAGAGAAATAAAAAAGGAAGAGTCAAAACTCCAGATTTATTTAGTACAAATGACCAGCAAACGCATAAACAGATTAAATAAGCTTGAATACCTTTCGAGAAGCTAGGGTTCTTAAATTTCTCACTTTCGGCATAAGCAATCGAATTACCACAGGAACAAGTTGTGCCCTATGCTCTTCTTCAATCATATTAGACTCTTTAGATAAGCTCCAAGTGGCAAGTTCCTCCCTCAAATACTTTGAGCAGATAAGATTCTTCAAATGTTTTTCATATGGGTTCAGAAAGTCATCCCTCCAATTCAACAAGCAATCTAGGACAGTCAGCTGTGCATCAGAATCATCATCCTCAAGAAGCCTGTGAAGTCATACACATCATACTTTAACCTCAACTAGTATAATAAGTACACGTAATTTAAAATATCATCAAAGGCCTCCATGTACTCCATGTACCTATTTAAAAGAACTTCTTTTAACAGTTGCCCACGATAAAATGATCTGGAGTTCTTCATTAATTTCAGCAGGTTAAGCCACTCCGTAAGATTAATTTTCCAGTCCTTCCCTCCGCAAATATGTGAATCAAATGATTCCACACTGCAACAATAAGAGTTAGAGAAATCATATAAGAGAGAGCTCTTTCCACAGATACTTTCCCTACACCTAACCTAAAGCCCTTTGTTTGAAGATGATGTTTCAATAAAAGATCACTTACCGAAGGATCTCGTCATTATAACCCATAAACTTCAAAAACAAGGGAACCATTTGACGAGTATGAGATTCAGCAACCGCTGGAATCTTTTGCAAAGCTCGAAGCAGAAGAGACAGAATCACTGTGCATGAATTGTCAAACGATGTTTTGCCAGAGAACAAGTGGAAACGTCCTAACAGATCTACAACAGAGAAAAGGAAGAAAAAAAGGTTCAAAGAAATTCAGCGGAATATTTATGCAGTTTCCTTCATAATTAAAGATGACCGAAAAAAGAAAAAGAAAATGAAAAAAACACGCAGCATGACACATGCAGGCCTACGACAAGTATCAACGATAACCGAAGCAACAAAAGAATAGAGAAAGGACAACACCAACAAACCATTTGGCTCAGTTAGTGATTCTGTGACAGTAACAACATCCAATTGATGAAGCCGCAGAAAGTTGGTCTGGCAATCCTCAAAGTAACTAACAAAATGGTCCCATAAGAGCCCTGGATAAGTCCTGATCATAGCAGAAAGACACTCCAAAGCTGAAGTCGAAAGATCCCGGAACTGGTTATACAAAACCCCAATTATGCCGTAAAAAGAAGGCAATATATATGCTTCAGGTACCCTGGCAGTAAGTATACTACTCTGTACTTTAGAAACTAGCAAAGTAAGCTTCCGGCTGGTAGAAACAGAGGCCGGGGTTTCCTCGATCTCAAGGAACAGCTTCCACACCTGGATATTTGCAATGGCAGAAAAAAAGAAGAGAATTATCACAATGGTCAAACCAGCAAAAAAACAAAAGAACGCATGAAAAGTAAATGGGCATTCACATTGCAGAACTCGATGTCCGCTTGACTGCTTTCGGTAGCCATCGTATCCATATTCTGCTCAACAAGGTGCTTTGATCTTGATGATTCACATGTCAAATGTTCATAATGGCACAATATTCTAAGAGTTGAAACACGAATTCCCTTGTCAGAATTGAACAAGTTCTCAGAAAAAATAGTCAATGCATCAGCTACTTTGGCTGCTTCAAGATCTGGATGTGCTCTCGTAGAACTGCTATTTACACGGGGAAGAGACCTAACATTCAATAAGCAAAATTAATCCAAAGGCAAGTTGCTACAAAGTTCCTCAACAGCAAAGGATGGTAACAATAATGACGCCGTGGCAATATCACTTACCCATATGTACAATCCAAATAATCTGCTACAGAGGACAATATTGGCCGAGATGATTTGTATGTTCTAGCAAGACGTAACAGAGTGCTCGTACATTCAACCTCAGTCCCCTTATCGCCTCCTGCTTTTAAATAGCTACTTATAGAAGCACCAATTAAGCTCTGCCACGCTTGTGCGGGAAGGCCAGCTACATCATCTGACAAAGAAAGTCACAGAGTTTAACGGAAAGTACTAAATAAGATAGAAGCAGAAACCTGACAATAAAAGAATTGAGGGTAGAAAAGAAATAAGTAGAAGCAAGAATCAAAATAGAAACCAAAATAGCAGGGACATGACAAGATGTACGCAACCTTTCCCGTGTTTTATTTTAGAGAGAGAGGTTGAATGTACGAGCACGCTGTACGCCTTGCTAGAACATACAAATTCATGATTTCACAATTTAGTTAAAAAGAAAAGAGGGAGATCACATATGATAGGTTGATAATAATTTTTGTGGTACGCCTTAAGCATCTATACGTTATGCTTGCATTGGAGTAAAAATTAGAAGCAAAGCTATCATTTTAAAAAAAATATTTTCTCTCTTCCACGCATCTACTTGAAGCTTGGGTTGGGGATGCTCTAAAAAGAAAAGTAGACAGTAAGATGATAACATTGGTTTGTGCTCTTCCCATTGACCATTAATCTTGTGATTTTGACTTTCATTTTCATTCAGCCGTCAGACCAAGAAGGGAGAAGTACATGGCTTCAACACATCAGAAATAAAAATAAAAATTGCAATAGACATTCAGCAGATTAGTTTGTTGTACCTGCTCCAGTTGCTAAATGTTCATCAAGCATATCCACCATCTTCATCAAATACGAGCTGGCTTCAGTAGACAACACATGAGGGATGCAACAGATGATTCCCCACACCAAAGCTATCTCACCTTCATCCATTTGAGAAGATGATAGACCCCCATGTTTCATGCCATCCAATACATTGCAGATTTCCTTCCGAAAGAAACTGCCCATTTTAATTATCAAATCCTCGGATACACCTTCTAGGGCATTGAAGGTTCCACTTTTGTCCCGTAATCTCTCAAAGAAAGTCAGTGTCAGATATACACCTTCTCCCTTCGACATTTCCAGCAAATTCAACAGAGCACTGCCAAAATAAACAAAAGGAAAACCAAGAAATTACATCTAGAAAGCACTGCTACACATTCAACATACTTCCAGTAAAGATCAGATCAGATATAAACCTCAATATGTTTTCCCGGAATGCAAGTAAAGCATAATCTTTCTGAAGCAACACCTTCAAGAATGCTGATACACTGAAACGATGAAATGAAACAAGCAAACTGTTACAAGAAATAGAAACAGGGGGAAAAGGAAAATGAAGACGTAATTATGGATACAGAGAAGCTAAATATATCATGTCTGGTACATGGTCAGATACCTGGATCTCTTCAACTGAAAGGCAGGAGCCCACTGTGACGCAATGGCTGGAATCGCAACAAAATCATTGGAACTATGAATGCCATCAATCACGCAAAGCATGAGTTGAAGGATTTTATCAATAACTTCGACTCCATACGTCTCTGTCTCAACAACATTGGATGGAATGACAAATGCCCGCACAAGAGACTCAACAAGTTCCTTTAATGGCTTGTAATCTGTCCAGATAATTCAAATGCATTGGAAGTGTGTAAGCTGACTTGAAAGACCGGATAACATCTATTTGTGAGATATTATCACAAAAATTAAGCACCTGCCAACCTACCGTTAAGTTTTCGACCACGATCAACAGAGATAATTGATATCAAAACTGATAGTAGACGAGACAAGTGCAACAAAGATTTATCACGTGTACAGTGGTCAATTTTCTTGTACAAGCAGTCCCACATCAGTTTCAACTCCACAGGATTCAGTTCCAAGCATGATCTTTCGAAGGAAGTAGTTACAATATCCGTCACCACATCAGATCCTGCAGACAGAAAAGACAGAAATAAGATGGGCCACTGCTACTTAAGATACCTAGCTCAAGAAAAGTCTCAGGAGTCAAACATGTGGGACATATGGTTTTTCAAAGTGATTACATTCACCTTGGGTAAATCTGTCACCAATGCTTAACGTACGCTCATTTGTTAAGAGCTGCAGTACTCGTTCAGCTTTTGAGTGAAACCTGGATGATGTTCCCCTCATAACATGCCACAGCAGAGCACTAACTCCAGACTTTCTGGTCTGGGATGGTTTTCTAGCAGCTTCACACAAAATCTTTCTAATACCTGCCAGAAGCAACAACTACTTAATAAAAACACGCACAAGCAAGTATAAAAGTTCGGCTCTTTCAACAATTTCAACGATGCAACAACTAATAAAAGTCTCAAGACATCAAAGCATTCACCAACACAAATTAAGGTTCACAACAACCTAAACTCCCAATAAGGAATATGTGGGATGAGCTGAAAGCCAGAAGAAACAGACACCCAGAAATCCTTAAATAGACGTATGTCACTTTTCTGGCTCTTCTTTGCTTATAGCACTCAAATTAGTAAAGAATAACACTATTACTTTTTTAGCATCCTTGAGGCTGAGGATGAAGACTGACCATGCATCTAAACTAACGCCCTCCATTCCAGAAAAGAGAACAAAAACAGAATACCATTACAAAATGTCCCAAATCATACTTCCTAGTTTACTTGAATAATGAAGACAACCTTTCAGCGACACAGTTTCTGACTTCCCACAAAACCCCTTGCAAGTTAAAAATTACTATAACTTTTGAATGTTAATTAATTGAAGTCACACAGAAAAATAAAGGATGTTCATTTTGACACAGAAAACTGGAAAAATAATATATTGTGTCGAAGAGTGACACTATTTTTAAAATTGCGTTTACAAAGATTTACTCAAAAAGACATCACAATGACTAGGGGTGTTCATAAAACCCGAACCTGAAAACCCGAACCGAGAACCGGTTGAACCAAACCGAACCGAATTTTAGGTTACCCAACCCGTAATTTACCAACGGGCACCTGAACCGAAAAACCCCAAAACTTTTAGGGTCATAAAATGCTACCCGCGGGTATCCGAAAAAACCCGTTTTAAACAATAAATAAATAAAAAAACAAAACAGCCATAGCCTTCTTTGTTCCTACGGTCAGTCAAAATAACACTTTATTCCCCCTCTCACTCCCTCAGCCTCTCACCTCTCTCTTTTTTCTCCAAACACTCGAATACTCAATCAACCATGACACTCCACCACTCCCACAACTACAACATCAGCAATTTGAGAGCCCCCACAACCACAACCCACGACGGCGAACACCACCTGCAGGCCGCAGCCCACCATGTCGATGTGGCCTCCTCTTTTAATGGAGCAGATCACAGTCCTTTCCTCTCGAAAATGCTATCTCTCTGGGGAAAAACATGGGTGATGGACTCACGGCTAATCTCAATGTACAATGGCAGATTTTGGGAGCAAGAATAAGTAAACATTAGATATTAAACTAGTAAATATAATGCTTATTTTACATCCCATGTTGGTGTTTGTTAAACACTAAACTAATGAACCTAACGTCCTAATGGTGTTGGACTGCAAAATGCATCCACTGGCCAGTGAATGTTTGAGGTAAAGTAAAACTGAAAAAATGAAATGAAAAGTTTAAAACTAAAAATAAGCGGGTTAACGGATACCGGAGACCCGTATCGAATATTTCGGTTACCGCATTATCGGGTAACCGAAATATTCGGTTCAGGTCCTGGTACCTTTTTCAGCTACTCGATTTTTTGGTTACCCGAACCGAAACACAATTTTGGTTCGGGTAACTGAGACTGAACAGCCCTGACAATGACGACAACCTATCCTCCAATGTGATAGGATGATAATACACAACATCTTAGGACAAATTTTTTAAAGGAAGAAGTGAAAGTTAACAAAAGAAGAAATAAAATAGTCAAGAAGCCCGTTGTTCAAGTGTAATTCCTAGTAAGCAACACACGACAATAGCTTGTCTATCATCAAACAATATAAAAAGAGCTTCCACCTTTTTTGAGTTGTTCATCTGGTGCATTTCTGAGCAAAAATGACAAGGCTTCAGCCACAAACTCCTGAACAAAATCTTTTGGGTAATATCTCAATTTGAAAGTCAACCTACAGAAGATAATCAAGGCAGTAGAAACAGAAGTATTAAAGTTAGTTTAAACAAGGTATGACCAACACAAAGTTCAAATATGCTTTGAACATTTAGAAACTGAACATATCAACAGTCATCCTCTAGACCAGGCAAAACAGTAAATGTCAATTAAAGCTTTACCACTTGAGAAATAAAAATAAAAAAACAGTCAAATGAACACTGTTCATGTGGACATATTTGAATTTCCACAACGCAATTATTAGAGCCGGATCATGGTATCCCCACCCATACGAAAACAACTTGTACTTAACATGCTTGATTCCCTCCAGCTTGATGAAGATTCTACTAACATCAGCTCCAATAAAAAGAGGGGGAAAGAGGAACACGTTTGTTTCTATTTTATTCCATCACAATATAAGAAAACAGCATAAACTTAAGCCATGAAAACTGTTTGCAGTACCATATCAATATAAAGTTACCAACAACAACAAAAAGAAGTGACAGAATATGAACAGGTAATCAAAACAAAACATATATGAGTGGAAACTCATGATCCAAAAATCATTCTAATTCTGGAGGAATCAAACACTGTGGACTAAGTGTATGATGCGAGCGCTATGCTCACATGCATGTGACATTAAATGTTCCACACAAAAACCCAAAACCCAAAATTTATTTATAAATTGACGATGATGACAAATTGAGAATGTTGTAGATAGTTACTGCTAATCTTATTCAAGTTGAATGGTCTGTGCAGAGTTTAAATGAAATCAATCCAGCAAGCTACTTCACTTAGAGGTGCTTAATCAGTAGCTAATACAAGGTCTTTTCACAGGCAAAGCAATCAATTAAAAGCCTCTCCCTGGTAATCACGTCTATATAGAGATGCAGTAATGATTTCAACTAAAAGACAAGAAATTGCATTCAGCTGCTACAAAAGTAATTATAAACTAGGTTTCGTGCCTTCCACAAGCTGGAGACATCAAAGGTACGAAAAATATAGCTGAAAAAGATCAGTATCTACAATGTACATACGATGTCTCCCTTGGTTCAAAACATTCCGGGGTTTGTGTTAGGTCCAAAAAACCATGAACCAATTGCGGACTTAACGATATCAACTCATGAAGCATTCCAATATCACACTTCCAATGGCAGATACATAATTCGAAAAGAAACCCACTTACTTGAGAGCAGAAACAATGTCACGAGTAAGGTACTTCTGTAGATACATCATCATATACGATACCGACCCAAAAATCTGCTCAATGATCTCTGGTTCCCTATCAGCACCGTCTTTCAGAAGATTCCAATACGACTCCACAATCCTCGGTAAAAAACTGCCAAAGCAATCACATTATTCAATTCAGTGACACTACCAAGGAAGCACAACTCTTACACACACAAAAACTAATAAACGAAACAAAACGTACGGTAAGAAGTCCTCTAACAAGTCCCTAGACAACTCAGCAAGCAGCCTGAGAATGGGCTCCAAGGAAAGCCGAGCACTGAGTTTTAACCGCGATAGCAGCCTCGAGATAATGGTGTCTTTATGTAGTATTATCAAAGGCAGTGTTTGTACTATTGGGATGTTTTCGTCGTAGAATGAAATGAAGTCCTCTGCTGTGTTCAGCTCCTGCATATTCATATTTACTATATTTAATTAACAAAATAAATAAATAAAAACAATTTATTTATTTAGAATTAGCAGCTAGCGTACCCTCCATTGGGTTAGGCAGTCGAGGAAGAAAGAAGAACCGGAAGACGGTTCGGCTTTGAGTGGGTCAAGGCTACGGAACACGTCGATTTCTAGCTCTTCAATTTGCTGGGCGAATGACTTAAACTGCAGCACAACAACAACAACAACAACAACAATTTTATTAATAAAAGGTTAAGTAAATTAAATGGAGGGTGAAAAGGGAGAGATGGGAAATGAAATTTACCACAAAGCGACGGTTGCGGCGGCCCGGGGTGGTGTTGAGGGTTTTTACTGCCTGGGCTTCTTTTACTGTCGCCATGTTTTAGTTTGTTTGTTTTTTAAAAGAATGAGAGAGAGGAGTGGGGTGTTGTTGGGTTTGGTTTGGTTTGGTTTGGTTTGCATGTGAGTGAGTGAGTGATTGTCAGCGGCAAATGGGAGGAAGTGAAGCCGCAAAGGGAAGTCCGGAAAGAGAAGAAGAGAAGGAGAAATGTTTGTTTGAGGGTTTTGGGTTTTAGACTTTTAGTTCACGGACTTGCCCTGCCTCTCTCTTTTTTCTTTTTTTATTATATAACATTTGCACCCAAAATAAAATTGAAATGCTACTTGTACATAAGGGTGACAATAAGTCTCGGCTCGAGCTCAAAGCTCGCCGAGCTTTTAAATTAAAGCTCGACTCAACAACAACAATTCAACAACAATTTTCACATTGCAGGTACAACAACCTTTGTACCTGCAATGTGAAAATCGTTAGATACCACATATACCCATAAAAAAGTGTCCAGCGGTGAAAAATCGTTAGTATCCAATATATCCATAAAAATATAAAGTCGCGTAAATACGTGCCAGGCTCAAATACGCATAAGTAAAGAAAACATATAAATGGCCATATCCTCGTTAAGTGATAAGTTAGTCATGTCATTTCTAATGCATTCACCCAACTCTTCTTCGGTCTGCCTCTCCTTCTAACCCCGCTCACAACCATGCTTTCGCACATACGCACGGGTGCATCCACTCCTCTCCTCCTAACATGCCCAAACCAGCATAGTCTGGTCTCTCACATCTTATCCACGAGTGGAGCCACTCCCACCTTCTCCCTAACCACTTTGTTTCTAATCATGTCCAGCCTATTAAGGTCGCACATCCAGCGCAGCATACGCATCTCCGCAGCTGCTAACTTCTGCTCTTGACCCTTCTTAGCCGGCCAACATTCGACTCCATACAGCATTGTCGGTTGTACGACAGCTATATAAAACTTCTCTTTGAGTTTAAGCGGGATCTTCTTATCACATAATAATACCCCTGAAGCGGCCCTCCACTTTAGCCACCCCATAGAGATACGATGGGTGATATTATGGCTCGGCTAAAAACAAATTTAAGCGAGCTCATAAACTTTCCAACTCGAATTGAGAACTCATTGCTTTTATCTTATTAACAAGAATGTTTGAGTGGTGAAATTTTTATATTCACATAAAGTCTTATTATATATCGTATCCCTTACCATAAATGTCTTTTTTTTAAAAAAATATTAATAATACACATTTATTTATTTTAGGGAAAATTGTTAGCACACCCCTTTTAAATACCGAAGTTTGTAAGGACACCCCTTTTATATTCCAATTTGTTGGCACACCCCTTAAAATCAAAAAGTGTTGTTTAGACACCCTAAAATTGATCATTTGATCAGAAATCAACTTGAAATTCCTCTTTTACCCCTATTTGACCCAAATTGACCTTTTTATTAAAAAACAACCCGAAATCCCTCCCCTCCTCATCAAGTACACTCCTCTATTTTATCTTTCACCCCTGATTGTTTTCATTTATCCTTTAATAAGTTTGCAAAATTATCCATAATTTAGAATTTTATCAAAAATAATTATAGATTGATTTATGATAAAATGGTCAACTTGGGTCCAACAGGGGTAGAAGGGGAATTTCGCGTTTATTTTTGGTCAAATGGTCAATTTTGGGGTGTCTAAACAACACTTTTAAGTTTTAAGGGGTGTGCCAACAAATTTGAATATAAAAGGGGTGTCCTTACAAACTGTGGTATATAAAAGGGGTGTGGCAACAAATGAGCCAGCTCATAAGCCTTTCGAGCCGAGCTCTAGTTGGCTCGGCTCTGCTTAAGATAGAGGTTACTCGAGCTGAGTTTTGACCGAGTCAAAGCTCGAGTAGCTTACATAGGTTAGAATGTTGAGAAGGTGCCACTTGGAAAAGCACTTCTTGTTTTAATTTATGTTATAGATAAACCAGTCGTCATGACTTAAGAGATTGTGAAGAAAGATAGTCGATGTTTAGCTATTCGTAATCAACACTACCATCTTCTAAAGTAGGTGAACCCTGAATATCATCACCTCGTAAAAATGAATAAACGAGTTCATGTTTCTTTTTCAGTAACACTTCTTTTAAAATTAAAATGTACTATAAGGTTTGATGATTATTTTTACAAAAATCTGATTTGCATAGAGAAAAAATTGTAAAAAACACTTTCATATATGAAACCTAACCGAATATATGAAATTGGTTCACATATTTTTTTTTTGTGATTTGCATATTGTTGCATGATTTCATCCCTCCAACAATATGGACCATAGTACGTATGAATATATTTCATAATTCCCATCTAATTTAAGAACATTTCATAGTTTTTTTTCTTCTATCATTTATTAGGAAAACACGAGTTTAATTCAGTTTCGCATACTAAGGTGACTAATATAATATAAGGGCTAATAGGGCACACATTTATGCTTATAATTTAGAGACAAGACAAAAATTGTTATAAAGAATTTAACTTACTATTTTTCAGGGCCCTGTGCAAGTGCACTGCTACTTTTTCACCTCCTTACAACCCAAATCTTTCTCTTAAACCTTAGCAACATTTCTCCTCCAAAACCTTAAAAACATTCCCAATTCTCATAAAAAACAAGTAAACAATTAGAGTATAACCAAAATCCAAACAACAACTCAAATCATCAACAACATCAAAATCACTTGATTAGAGCTCAATGTGCTTCAAAAATTCACACTCACCCCACAAAAGAAAAGGAAAAAGAAAAGAAAAGAAATGAAGCACACCACTAAGTCCGCTACACCAGTACACCCGTAAATTAGAATGACAGATCTCACGCCCTCACTAAATTAGTCTTGCCCTTTCTTTCTTTCCGGTCCATATTGGTCAAAGCTCAAAAATATCACGAGTATAAATTACCAACCAAACCAAACAAACAAAAAAAAAAAAAACATTATTACTCTCTATCTCCTTCTCTCTCTGCGCCCATAATAAGGTAAACACCTCTCTGCTCTTCAAAACGACGACGTATACTTTTTTCTTCCAATTACCCTAATTTACTATCGTTCGTCTTTATCAATTGATTAATTAATACGCAAACATCTCTAATTTGTAATTCCCTTATAGCTGTCTTATTATTTGATTGCATTTGTCTTGTATGTTTATCTGTTCGGTGGAATTTAGGGTTTCTGGAATTGAAAATACAAAATTCAGCTCATGAATGGTAATTTATTTAGGGGTTTTCTAGATGTGTACGATTGGCTGCTAAGTAATGTGTTAATTGTGAGTTAGAAGTAATTTAGGGTTTCTAATAGGTTATTTTGCTATATAATTTCTCATATTTGTGTTTGTTGCTAGACGTTACATTTCTCGTAAATTTATGAAATAATTTGCCCGAAAACCCCCAATTAGCTACGTAAGTATTTAGGGTTAGGGGATGATAAAGAGTGTAAGACTATTGTTTTGCAATGTAATTTGGAGAACTTGACTTGTATCATGTGTCTATCTATACTTTGGTGCATAGGCTGTAGATAATTTTTGAGAAAGGGGGCGACTTTTTAGCTTCGTTGTGGGCCAGAGTAGTAGTAGGGTGTTTTATGACAAATAAATAAATTGATTATGCTTTGAATTAGTGTGTTACATGAATTTATCATAGGTGTGGTGGCTTCACATTTCATAGTTGTTCGTTTGTTCTGTCCATTTTTGGTTATATTTCTGTGAGAGGTATGTTAATTCAGGAATCTGTTAATGGATTATTTGTTGGTGAATTAGGGTCTTTAGATGTCTGACCGGAACATGGCGTTAGCAAGGCCAGTGTGGGCGAAGGTTGCAGAGGAGGCAAAGATCAAGAGTGAGGCTGAAAAAGATGCTGCTGCCAAGGCTGCTTTCGAGGCCACATTCAAGGACTTAGACAAGAACAGACCCAAGAACACTGATTTTTCTTCCGACAGCGAGGACGATGAGAGGCAATATCTGGCCAGTAAGCCTATTGGCCCTCTCGACCCTCCCAAGTGCACTGCTGCTGGGGCCGGTGTCTCTGGTGGCTCGGCTGGTTCTCCTGTGGCCTTTGTGATGACTGCCAAGGATTCGGATGGAAGGAAGTTGACCAGTGGGGGTGCCGAAGTTAAGGTTAGGGTGACCCCTGGAGTTGGGGTTGGTGGCTCTGATATTGACGGGGTTGTTAAGGACCAGGGTGATGGGACCTATTCCGTCACATATGTTGTCCCCAAGCGTGGAAATTATATGGTTCATGTGGAGTGTAATTGGCAACCAATCATGGGTAGCCCTTTTCCTGTGTTCTTCAGTGCAGGTAATCAATGCTCTGTTATATTTTTGTCGTTTGATTGCTATTTTCTTTATTACTTGAGGGGTATGTTGTAAAAGTAGTACGTAGGATACCTGCAATGCCATCATGCACAACTGATTAGGACATTGGAGATAGGTTAAATTGGTTTCTTGTTACCTATTTGCAAGAAGTGGAAACAATGGTTCTTGTACTGTATCTTGATTTGGCTAGTTTAGGGATAGGCGCCACATAGGACTGGTTTTTTTTTTTCTAGTGTTGGAAATAAGGCTTGGAGCTCCAAACCTTTTAGGTAAAATTTGTCATGGAATGTTTTTTTCATCCTTAATTCCTTATCATGGGATGAAACCTAATGATTTCCGATACCAAAAAGAAAAGTTTTCTGTTTTGTTTCTGATCTGAATTGAACAGTCTAATTACTGCATCCCCTATTCCCCTCCATCCAAACCACCTTCTAGCATCAGTAGTCTCGGTTGCCTTCCAAGACTCATCCGTGATCTATTATGCTAATAACATGCTAGTAACGCCAGCTCTGGCATCATCTAGTACCTATACATCATTAACAGTGAACCAATAAATGGTAATAGGTTGAGAATGATGATCAGTTAGTCTCTCATATACGTTTAACAGTTAGAGTAATTTTAGCCACTTATATTGATTACCATAGTATTAATATTACCTGGTTATGATTGATTCGATTCTAGACGTACAAGTAGGAAAGATTATTTTTTGTGTGCGTGCGTTTTTTGGGGGTGGGGGTGGGGGGGTATAGGGGTATATGGCTGTTTTTGCCACTTTTGCGCTTCGTTGATGGTGGAGAGAAGCGGGTCAAAGAAAAAATAATAAAATGGTGGAGGTGGCGGGGGATAGTAGTCCACTTTCCTTTTTATTTATTGTCTACTTATGTGAAGGCGATAACAGAGAGAGAGCTCGTATATGTGAAGGCAATAGGACAGACACAAGACAGCCAAGGGCCCTTTAAAAAAAAAAAGTCATTGCCTTAAAATTTGAAAGACCTTTTCCAATCAATTAATTTTGTAGGATGAATCCAGTATACTTTTGTCACTTCGATTACCTAATATAACGTCTTTCTTCTACAAGACAGTTGTATGTGGATGATACAGATCATGGCTTGTGAGGATGTCATAGCTAGACGGTAGCCTATTCAAATAATGTTGAAAGTGTTTCTTGTACTTCATTTTATTTTAGGTCGTTTGGTTGCCTCGTTTACCGGTTTGGAATATGATTAGCTATGTACTAAACTGATTTCTTTTATAATGTGAACTTGTAGGAAGCTCAACTGGTGGCCTGCTCGGTGTAGCTCCATCAACGACAACATATCCTAACCTTGTCAATCCAAATATGCCAAACATGCCAAATTATGCTGGTTCAGTTTCAGGCGCATTTCCTGGTTTAGTTGGGATGATCCCAGGACTTGCACCTGGCCCTTCAGGAGGTGTCATTCTGCCAGGCGTCGGAGCTTCTCTGGGAGAAGTATGTAGGGAGTATTTGAATGGTCGGTGCTTCAAAACAGATTGCAAGCTCAAACACCCTGCACACAATTTGCTGATGACAGCTATAGCGGCGACCTCCACCATGGGAACTGTTAGTCAAGTGCCGATGGCGCCTTCTGCTGCTGCAATGGCTGCTGCTCAGGCAATCATGGCAGCTCAAGCTCTCCAGGCTCATGCAGCTCAACTGCAAACTCAAAGTCAGTCATCTAAAGACGCAGAAAGTATTTAAACTCTCTCTCTCCATCTCTCTCTATCTCGTCTCTCCCTCCCTCCCTCCCTGGCATATGCACCATATAGTGTTTTTGTAAAAGAAAACCACCCTTTCTTTTTTTATAATAGTAACCTTAGTGCCCTATATGACGCAAGGGTTGTCTTAGGTACACCAGCGTGTACCATTTAATTTAACCCGAGTTGGGGGGAGGGTCGAGACTTGATAGACCGTCTAAAATTGTAATCTACATATGATTTCCTACTTTGTGAGTACTATGGAAAATCTTTTTGATTATTTTTTTTGCGGGGACTGTGGAAAATGTTTTACGTGTAGACCTCTCTTAAGCAATTTCTGTTCTAGTTTGACCGGCGATAAAAGTAACTCTTAATATGCAAAATTGAACATTTGATTGATTAGCAGTGTTTATGTTCAGGTGCATCTGAGAAGGAAAATAAAGCTGATACACTGAAGAAAACAATCCAAGTCAGCAATCTCAGTCCTATTCTGACTGTTGAACACTTGAAACAACTTTTCGGAATTTCAGGAACGATAGTCGATTGCACCATCACGGATTCCAGGCACTTCGCTTACATTGAGTACTCAAATCCTGAACAAGCGACGTCTGCTCTTGCTTTAAATAACCTCGATGTTAGTGGCCGCCCTTTGAATGTTGAGATGGCAAAATCACTTCCGCAGAAACCTGCTACTTCAACTTCTTCTTCCTCGTTAGCCATGATGCAGCAAGCAGTAGCAATGCAACAGATGCAATTTCAGCAGGCTCTCCTGATGCAGCAGACAATGGCTGCCCAGCAGGCAGCCAACCGGGCTGCCACCATGAAGTCAGCGACAGATTTAGCATCTGCTAGAGCTGCAGAAATTACCAAGAAATTGAAGGCTGAAGGATTTGCTGTTGACGAAAAAGAACCAGAGAGTAAATCTAGGTACCATCTCCTACTAGATTTTGGGCTGACTTGTTTTTTTTAGTTTTTTGTTACAGTAATTGATGAGAGTTTATCTTCTTTTGTTCCCAATAAATAATGGAAGTTTCTCTTTTTTCCTTGCTATGACAAGTTTTCCTCACTAGAAAAATCATTATTTTGGTGCCTGGGGGTTAACGAATGTGCTTTTCCTTTCAGCACTTTTGCTGTGAAATTTGGTTCTATGCCTTATCATTTCTTGATTTCCCCGTTCTTTGTTGATTATGTTTTGCTACTTCCTTTTTGGTGATTACTACATCTTTTCCCAGTTCTCGTTGAGATGGTAAAATATTATTGTTATGCGTCAAGACACAAGCTCTTCTCTTAAGTCTTAAATTGAGCTTCTTGGTTGGTCTGCGACTAGAAGATCCCTATGGTTATAATTGCTTGATCATGATGGAAAATTCCTGATCAGATGTGAAATCTACCATTGTCGACCTATGCTTTTCAGTTTATGTCCTATTGTCTAAAATACTATTGTTTTTTCAGGTCTCGGTCACCTGTGGTTGCAAGGTCTAGGTCCACGTCAAAGTCGCCGGTCGCTTCTCGTGGAAAACGGAGATCGCCCTCCTTCTCACCTGCACGCCGTCATGGAGATAGAAGATCAAAAAGCCCACGAAGGTCTCGTCGTAGATCTCGTTCCTTTTCACCTCAGGTTAGACACGATCGAGATTATCGATCCAGGTCTCCGGCAAGGTCCCGCCATTACTCAAGCTATGACTATGATAGACGCTCATTTAGGGACACTAGTGATAGATTTAGAAGGCGAGAATTTGATAGGCCTCGAGATCATCATGTATCTGCTTCAAGAAGAAACAAGAGTAGGAGCCTGAGTCCCCGAGAAAGGAAGTCGCATAGAGATCGTTCTGAGTCCCCAAAATACCGTCAACGTAAAAGCTCTACTCTCAGATCAAAATCTCCAGGGCATCACCGCAGAGATAGGTCTTCCCCTGGAATTGATAATAAGAAATCTCGGCATCGGTCAAGGTCTAAATCTGTGGAGGATAGGCACAAATCTAAGTTATCTAACAAGAGTGGTGATAGAGGTTACGAGAAGGAGAAAAAGCGTGGTAGGAGCAGGTCCAGGTCAGCATCTGATGACAATAAGCACAGTGGATGTGACAGGTCATCCCCTCAAATTTCAGATGACGCTGGCAGAAAGCGTTCAAGGTCAAGATCTGTGGATACCAAGCATCAAGCAATGGTGAAACCAAGCGAGTCTGGTGAAGAAAAGGACGATTCCAAACATAGGCGTAGAAGCAGGTCCAGATCTTTAGATGGAAAAGTCCGCAGGAATAAAACCAAAAGACGTTCTAGGTCAAGATCTGTGGATACCAAGCATCAAGCCATGGTGAAACCAAGCGAGTCTAGTGAAGAAAAGGACGATTCCAAACGTAGGCGTAGAAGCAGGTCCAGATCTGTAGATGGAGAAGTCCGCAGGAATAAAACCAAAAGACGTTCTAGGTCAAGATCTTTGGAGGATAAGATGGTCCATCACAGAGAGAGGGATGAAACTAGGAAGGAAAAACATCGACGTCATGAAAGGAGACGCTCCAGATCCATATCTCCCGAGCATAAGTCTCGCTCAGGGGGCAAGTCATCTCGGCGTAGAGATGAGAAAATAAAGGATAAGCGTAGAAGGCGTTCAAGATCAACATCCCGAGAAGTCAAAGACCGAAAGAGGGATGATGTTGATAACAGCATCAAGACTTCCGATGTTCGCAGGGATGATGGGTCACCGTCAACCGAGAATCATGAGAAAACGCATAGGTCTGAAATAGATGGCAATGAGAAAAATTGGGAAAGCGGAAGGTCTGACATAGCACAAAGTCCTAAGAGAAAGAATGGACAAATTGCAGAGAACTTGGAGGATGGTCATGAAAGTGCTGCTGAGTCTGATGGTTTGAAAGGGAGTGAATAAGGTAGAAATTTGCCAATTTTTTCCCTTACTGTTTTCTTCTCTATGCAGCTACCCTTTTAAAGATTGTTTCCCTTTCCAGTTGTTAGTTTATTTGATTTATTGCAGGGTGCTGATAGCCTGATAGTTGGGCAGATTAACTAGCGCATATGTGCTATGCTATCATAATACGATTAAGTTTATTTGAATGATACCTTCTGAATTCATTTTGTTTGACTAATGAGCCAAATTTGTTTGCAAAATTAAATACCGGAGTAGAATTTTCCAAATTACGTATTATTTATATTTGTTGCTATTAAGTAGGAACTGAAGATTTCTGTGTTTTTTCAGGTCTGCTCATTGGAGGGTGAAACTGAAACTCTACAGTAAGAGCACAGAGATGCCGGCAATTGCAGCTATCTGCAAGGATCTACAGGAGACAATTCTTTACATTGACAACTGCAGTAGCTTGCAGCAAAGCTTGTTGATGATCATTTTGTTGTGTCACAATGCATTGACGAGCTGTGGCTTTTCTTTTTCTTTTTTTCTATTTTTCAGTACTCAGAAGTTTGTACTCATTTTTATCTTCACACAAGCTGGCATTGCTGCCTGTTGTTGTTTTGCAGGTATTTTGGAAATTAGAGGATTGGAGTTCTTTCGAATGGAGTTTTTTCAACTTTTCTCCAACCTTTGTTCAGTGTCGAGTATCATAGCAAGGTTCTTTTATTGAAGATGTATGTTGACCTTCTCTTGCTGATATGAACACTTGGCTCTGTTTCCATTTAAGGATAATCATACTCAGTAACTTTATTGAGTTTGCGGGTCGTGAGTAATTGGACATGGCATGTGAAGTACTTTTCTTTGGTTCAAGTTTTAGTTTGCATTATTAATTTTTTTTTTTAATTTTGGAAATTGTTGGGTGGTAACATTCTCTATCTTTGGTGTCACTGATCCTAGGTTGTTGTTTTCCTCTTCTTCTTCTTTTTTTCCTTTTTTTTTCTTTTTTATCCTCGTCTTTGGGTGCCGGTTCTTTACTTTTAGTATACAGGTGCACATTTCTCATGGCGGCCTTAGTTGGAGCTTTTACAAATGAATTTGGAGGACTTGTGTCTGTGATTATGTACTGAGGTATGCAGTGAAGGAAGATATTTGATCCTATATGTGATTGGATTGATGCAGTTTAGCGTAACTAGGTATCAACTGTTGTTTGCTTTGCAGTTGGTATGTTTGTTGTATTTTTGAAGTTATTGTGGTATCCATTCCAAATGCTTAGTGGCTGCAGTATGTTATGAATTTTGTGCCTCACTTCATCTGTTCTCTCTCTCTTTCCTTTTTTTTTTGGGTCTTTTTCCTTTCCCTCTTCAACCTATAAATTTCTGTTTCCTTTTCTTTTCCCTCTCTTCTCCCTATCTCCAGTTTCTGGGTTGTTTCCATTAGGTATGCTATTAAAGCAGAGCGGGTCTAAACGTAGATGCTGAGTGAAAAGCATGAGGACTGTGTTGAGCAAAGCAGCGCAGCCTGGCTGTTTGTTCATTCTGTTCAGGTAATTTTCTGTGCGGCCCATCGGTTGGATAATGGCAGAGTGTTATGGGTGTCCCTGTCATTTTCTGGTGAAAAAGTCAATTCATGCTGTGCTAGAGTGGCGGCATGGTGTTTGATTTTCCAGGTCCTGTCTTGTTTTAAATTTCTTATTATGTGGTTTTTGGTTTCCCTTCTGCAAATTGATTCCTTCATCAAATTCCTTTCCTACCCAAAAATATTGTCACCACCTTCTTGTACAATTCTATGCTTACACACGTTACTATTTCTACTAGTAGATTTTTTTTGATAGTATTCTACTAGTAGATTATAGTGAGCCACAGGATAAATTCTTGGAGTTCTAATTCAGAATAACATTTGTGGTGCAGTTTATTGAATTCTTTCTAGATCCCCTCTGTTGTCTCTTCCTTTTCCTTCTTGTTTCTCGTTAGGGTGGGGGAAGGGTTGTCATATTGTTTGCCATTTTTTCCTCTGAAATCTCTCTTCTTTGTCTCTTTTTTTTTCCTTTTTGGTTTTTCTTTTTTGTTATTCTTTTGTTAGGTAATGCAGTAAATATGACTCTGGAGGTGAAGCGTAAGCGCCTTGCTTGGGCTATGTCTACATGCCGTGGCGGAACAAGAGATAAACAGACTTTGCCTTCTTGAGTTCTTATTCGTTAACGTAAAATTTTATAAACCCTTGACCTAGTTCTTATAGATTGCTCTAATTGGTGCAGTAAAGCGCTGAAAAAATGTGCACCTTATGGTTGCCCTTCACGTTTATGATCGTGGTTCCTTTTGTCAGTTAGTATATTGCCAAAGTTCTAGCGGATTTCATGTATTGTTGCTGATTATGGTTCAACGAAATGTCGCTTATCTTTGAGTTTAGCTATCAACAACTATTAGTACAGTTGCTCGGGTTCTCGTTTCTATGTGAACAATGATGAAGAACTACGGAGTAATAAACAAGGTGTAGAACTGCTTCAATGAAAAACGAATTCAAATTTCATCCATACCGTTGCTACTTGCTTGTTTGTCCACGTTCAAGGAAGAAAACATCAAAAAAACTGAAAATTTCCGCACTCTGTCTCTCTCCATATGCTATTAAACGTGTATGAAAGTATTTTCACGATTGGTTGTCCGACGCCTGTGCTAGCATTACCACTTGCGAGTCGTACACTCCACTCGTGTGAGCTCTAAAAATTATTAGGCAGATGACTCTCGCTCCCTAGTCCCTATAACATTAACCATTCAAATGGTAATGTTGAGAACTTGTCCCCATTCAATGGGAATGCTCGGGAATAGGATGTACGCAACCTTATCCCCCCTCCTAATCAATTTTCAATCTGTCACGACAAACAACGTAGCTGACAGTTTTTTTTTCTATCATCATGGTTCACTTGATTACCATTCAAATGGTAATGTTGAGAACTTGTCCCCCACCCACCACACGCCATCCCCACCTCAAAAATAAAACATATTTGCTGGGTAACACAAAGCAAAAGTTTGACATTAGACAACCACAGTAGGGTACTACAGTCGACAGCAAATAACTAGCTTTCTGACATTGTAGGAGTGATTAACATAAGTATGACCAACACATCTGAACTTTTGCAAGAGTAATAAACTGAAGGCCCGGCGGCTTGCTAATGCTATTCCGAGACATAAGATACTTGCTGAGGAGGGTCATTGAAGTCCAATGAGCTAGCCTGCTAAAGAAAAGGGTATCTCCAGAGAAATTCTGCGATCAATTTGGCTCGAGCACTCAGCTTTTTACAAAAAGAATGTCAGGAACAAGGCACAACAAGGCTTCAGCTGGACCGACTCATAAAATGAAAAAAGAGGAAGAAGAACATGGAAAAGTACATTTATGGGAGAGAAAAAAGCTATTTATCATTTAAGACCTAAAAAGAAAACATCTCTCCACAACTAAGCTTCATTTACTCGTATTTTCTGGCCTTCCAACTCCTGCAGAAGGGAAAAAAGAGCCTCAGAAGATTGAAAAACAATATGTACAGTTTGACACTCGCCAACATTATTCATCATGCCACGGGTAAGAAATGGAATAATTTGGAACAAATTCTCCCAATGGCTTCGGTCTCATTCCTAACAGAGACCTGCATTCTACTACATATTTTAGGAACTGGGAGGCTCTTGCTCCAATTAACAAATTACTGATCAGCCAACGTCACAGGTTTGTGAAAAGCTAGGTAGAAAGTGAAATGGAAATCTCCATATCCTAATACATGGAGAAAAGAATGATATGAAATGTACCACATCCGCATGTTACTATGTCATATGTCCAGTCCTTTCCTGAGGGTCTGAGGGATACTCATAGTGTTTTTGGCCTCCTGCTGATTATTTATTTTTTTTTTTTGGGGG
>ONZK01001146.1:5833-17151 GCA_900322385.1 Pharnaceum exiguum | reverse complement strand
CCCCCCCCCCCCCCCCCCCCCAAAAAAAAAAAAGAAAAGAAAAGAAAAAGGAAGGAGTAATTCATGAGGAGAGGATCTACAAAAAAAAACCCAGAGAGATGTCAACAGACACTCGTGAATGGTGGTTTCAAAATTCCTCCTGAAATTTATGATGCACTTTAGAGAAACATAACAAAATGTTCCCCTAACGCATGTCCCTCATGATTAAGTTCAACTATTTTGCAAGATCAATAACTCACTGAGAAATTTTGTGGATCGAATCCCGAGAAGAAAAGTGTATCCTACTAAAAGCCTCCAGCAAGCACGGAGTTTGCCATTCCAGGAAGAATAAATTTCCTTAAAAATCTTCCTCTTGATGAATCATCTGTCAACATACTCAGTTGGAATATTTGTGAATTGTTTCATAGAACCATCAAATTTGTGGTGTCACATGCCACTTGGCAACTGCATATAACTTATCTTTCTCCTTCCTCCATAGATCAGTTCAAAAGCAGCACTCAAATTTGCAGAGAGTTAAAGCTACACAAATTCAACCTCCCCACACACCATAAGCCGCACAAGTGAAGGTCATCTAGGCAATGGGTTCAGGATGACAACTTTGGGAGAGAGGGAGAGAAAGAGAAAGGGTGGCACCAGCAGGTCCAGCACAAAACTTATGTTCCAAATTTTAGAAAGAAAACCTTAAACATAATATATAGTGGTGTTCCCCATATGTATAAATCCCCAACATCCGATTCTTTTGAGGATATGTAGTCAAGTAAAAGATTTCATCAACTGATATGCTTGAAGGAGGAGCTGCCTAAGACACTTGGCAGTTCGCAAAGAGTAAATGGTTGACAAAATAGTGGCTGACAAACAGTGGATTATCTGGCATTTGCCTGCATATGTTACCTGACAGTGCATTAACAGGTTTTTTAGATAGCATGGGTATCAAGGCTTTGGCTGACTAGTCCCATGGATCGTGAAGTTAACGACCAGAGAAACCTCTGTGGACACTCGAACACAGTGAATAAACACAACAATATGTAAGTCCTACTCTTTAATCTCAATACTCCATGAAAAAGGGTGAACAAAACATCGATCTGGATATTGTTACACAGGGCTCATCAACAGATATTATCCAGACGTCCCCCGAATAAGCTAAGAAGGCGAAACCACCTAGACAGCAAGTAATTTACATAACCTAGAAAGTGATCCCTGCCTCAAATTCTGACTCCATGGGAACTGTTTCCCAAAGAGAAGATATCACAGGAAAGCAATCACTTCTTTGGAACTTGAAAGCTATAATACAACAACATAATCTTATTTCAAAAACTACTTGGGGTTGCCTAAACTAGCAACCTACAACAATGCAATGATTTCAATGTGACGACTGATCCATGACACTCACTTTTCTACACTAGAACATTCATTATCTTGAAAACTGCTGACTACGAACTTGTCCAAGACTTCAAACTATAGTTTGCAGATACACGTTCAATAACTCAGATTCTACACCCTATTCTAACAGCACCGGAATTCTCGCAGTTGCACAGTCGCCACAGTGTCAAGTAGACATAATGCCGAACAAGATAGTTACTCTACATGATATCAGGACATCGCAAAAAACAGAATATCACATATCAGGTCCCCCTGGCAACTCTGCCAGTAGAGTCAAACCTTCACAGAAAATGGCCCGTATTGATTAAGGTTCCCCTAGAAAGGTTGCTAAAGGAACACGCACAAGTAAGCAATGCACATAAGTTACAGAAGTGGTCATGATCATTAGCAGTAATTGTTCAGGACTTCAGAGTACATGCACTACTAATGAGAATTTACGCACATCAACATGCCAATTGGACTATCTAACAAAAAAACATTCTATTTCCATCGAAAAAGTCCATCACAGCTGTTTTCATCAAAGAACCAAAACTGTCTACAACCAAAAAGATAGAGATTAGGTAACAACCTGCTTAATGATGTCAAGGTTATCAAGTTTTCTCTTCCTTTCATACCCTGGCGGCGGGAAAGGAAAGCAACGAGACATGGCAACACCCAAAGCCTTTTAAAAACCGATCACCTTCTGAAAGCACAAAACCTGCTCCAACTACTAATTTGGTATCCCTATGGCAATGTTCCGAAACACCGGGAACAATCCAACAACTAAGCTCCTTCCCATGCACCATGTCCCCACATTCATTTCCCAGCTTCAAAAATCATTCATATATCTCACTCTCGACTTCACCGTGTTATTCAAACCAAAACCGAAAAGCACACAAAAACACAATCCCTACACTACTAGTGGTAGTACAACTTATCCCTTCTCCAACAAACTACAAAACTACTATCAGTGCCTTATTTAGCAGCAAACCCAGATGCCCAAAAGATCCAAAACTCTCACTTCCTTATTGAGCTCAGACAACACTTTACCGCAACAGAATCTCGAATATCCAACAAAATGATGATCATCAATCTACCAAGCAGCTGATCCCTCAAATTACCAAATCTAAAAAGCAAAAAAAGAACACAAACCCCTTTTTTCCTGGGGGGTTTGAGTTGATCACCAGTGATCTTGAAGCAAAAATCGCGGTATGACCAAATTCACCACCACCAACACAGGAACAAATAACTACAATCTTCTTCCATGCTCAGATGGCACAATGCTCATAATTTGAACTTACTCAGCTCCTGCTCCCAATTATGCAAAAAAAAGTAATCTTTCTTCAATTTCTTCAAAAATTGGCAACAACCCACTTGCAAATTCTAGCTCAGGACTCAAAATCTTCAATTTTCCCAACTGGGTATTTGTCCTTTTGATCAATTAACCCTAAAAATTAGGGTTTTTTAAAAATTCAAGTCCTGGGTTTGCTGATCCGATTGAAAACCCTAATTACACACCACCTCACCTCAGCACCACCAATGATGAAGAACCCTAAAAAATACAAACACCCACAAACCAAAAAAGGGGGAAATATAGTGACAATATACTAATTGGGTAATGTATTAATGAAAGTAGGAGTAGTATGTGTATCTATCTATCTATCTATCTATCTATCTGATATGTAAGTAAATATGTATTTTGGAAAAGGGTGGTGGGATTTTTCCTTAATTATTAATAATATTAAATAAAAACTGACTTAGGGAAAATTCCCTTCTTTTTTTTTTCTTTTTTTATTTCCCTGGGAGGTTTCTTTCTTTCTCTCCTCAAAAAGGCATCTGATGATGATGATAGTGAAAGTAGGGAAAGTGGGGGAAAGTTGAGTAAATGAATGAAGATTGGATAAATAGATAGATGGATAAAAATGGGAAATGTTGGAAGTTTAAATCAAGTTAAGCAGCCGCCTGCCTTAGCGTTGCCTTAGCCTTGCCTGTGTCTCTGTTGAGTTGGGTCTGTCTATGTGTTGTTGTATCATGTGTACTCCTCTCTCTCTCCTCTATTTCTATTTCTATTTCTATTTTACAGACTTAATTAATATAATATAAATAAAGTTAGGAAATAATTATGTTTATGTTTCTCTATTTGGGTTTGTGTGTGTGTGTGTCTCATATGGTTTGCTTTGCCCATAGAGTTTTCCTCTCTCACTTCTCAAGCCGGTGCTGGTTGTCTGGTTGATGGTACTCGGTTGGCCCAGGTTCTTGCTCGGCATATTCGCACCCCCGGTTTAGATCATGTTCTTTACTTCCTAGAGTTAGACTCCATTTCGCACCTTATTCAATAATCTTTCTTCGTGTTTCGTTTTTCAGCTAACAAATTATCAACTTATCAGATAATCACTTATTAAAAAACTTTCTATATTCCAATATTACACATACGGAAAATATCACCCCTAATAATTGACAATTACAATTGTCCTTATATGTAATTTTAGATACATCAGCTTCAGTTTCAACCACTTCATCCGAACAGTCTAATTAGATTATTAATTAAGCTTCATCTTAAAATTCAACTAACTAATCAGATTCAGCTTCATAAAGGTTTGGCAATTAAATCCTTAATTGGACTGAAGTACAACAACAACAATAACAACAACAACAACAACAACGAGTGTAAATCCTCAATCAATGGGGTTACTCAGGGTAGGATGTATGAAACCATACCCACATATAAGAAAAAAGAGAAAAGACTCTAAAGTGTTTTATATAATGGTGTGTATAATTTTTATGCTATACTTAATATCAACATTTTAAGATTTGTAATTTTTTTTAAAAATAAATACATGGTCAATTTTAGAATTATAAGAAGCATCACTAAGATATAATATGGCGCACTTTAAGTCTAACTATTGTTCTTTCTTTTTGTTTTAAAGGGAGGAGGTAGAGTCTTGTGATAATCAAATTATTTTTTTAGTTTAAAAATTATCTACAATCTCAACAATTCTCTCTCCTCACATGACCTCGCATATTTGAGTAACACAATAACATGTTGCCTCGAACTCAAACTGTTAAATAAAAATAAACCTAATTTGTTCGCATCCGATAATATCTTATATATACAGGTGAATGAATTTCTATTATCGGTGTCAACCATTAAGGTTTATCTCAAATCATCATGATTATAACATAATTGAACATAGCTAAGCAGGGATAACTTTGAAGTGGAATTTTCCACTTAAACCTAATCAAGTCATCATGTCAAAATAAAACAAGTACAAAATCTCAACCAAAAGTGGCTAATGCCAATGTAGTTTCGTATCAAAATTTAAGCATGGTAACTATATTCCATATCTAAATAGTTTCTTTGCTATTGTAGTGTGTTTGTTGAGTAATAATACTCAATTACACTTTTTTTTCTTCCTATAAAACAAGAAACCTTACAGTTATCTCGGAAACAACTCCCTATGTGAAAAGGTTGCGTACATCACACCTCCCCATTATCCTATACGAGTATGGTTAATAATCAATTGTTGTTGTTATAAACACATCCTCAAATATATGAAGGTCTCAATCTATACAATTAATAATGGTTTTTAATAATTAAACTTTTTTATTTAGGATCATTAATTGTTAAAAGGGTCATCATAAAGGGTCGCCACACTTTATTTTTCATTGGTGATCCTTGTTTAACAAGTGTACTTGTATACATTTTCTTTTTCTTATAATGAGATTCAACGGTCTTTGAACATTTTCCATTCGTTTCAAGCCGATCAAACCATCTTTCATTGTTTTTTCGGTTTCTTGCTTGTTTTTTTTAAGCACCGTGAGATGCGTCAAAAGTTAATATCCGCTCGTGGTTCATAATTGCTATTGGCCGGATAAAATTTTGCATATGATGGGAATCGACACATAATCGATCTCCTAGTAATTAGATAACTCCCTTTCACATGAAGATTATGAACTCAATGAAGTTTTACACCATTAAGCTAATCCAAACCAGATTAGTTATTTTTCAATTTCGACATGTGCTACAAAATGAAATTCACTTGGCATTTACCATTCTAACTTGCTATTTTAATTATGTTTTTAAGGTGTTTTCATTGCACCTCCTGTCAAGCACATTCACGATTGGATTTTTCAGGTCGAGCTATTTTTCTACATGTCATTTACTATACCATTTAAAGGTTTGCTAGAGCTTGCAAGTTGTAACCGTTATGGCTTATCAACTATGGGCAATGGCAGACGATGGTTGCGTGGGGAAATGTTTATGTGATGGAAGAACATTGCAAAGAGAAGAATAGATAATGAGAAGATGAAAAGGCACATGTGATCGATTTGGTTCGCTGGCCACACTTGTTGCAAAGTGCTGTCTAACGTTGATACACGTGGCGTGACCCCAGTTGACTATCCTTTTACATCTGGGTCATACACGTGTCTCTCAATTGCTTCTTCCTCCAAAATCCTCATCTTGCGTAGCATGGACATTAGTATGAATGCAGTTTGTGAAATAGCTGATGTGCTAGAGGTAGAGCTCGCCACGAGTTAACTTGAGCCGACTTACGACTCAACTCAAACGACTTAATTCACCCAGACCCTCGGCTCAAAGTCAGCTTGTGTATGGTCGAGTCGACTTGAGCCGAGCTGATATATAGAAAAATCTTGGCTCGTAGCCAAGTCGGCTCAGCTCATGTACGGTCGAGTCGGAACGAGCCGACTTGAGCCGAGCTGATACTTATGAAAACCTTTGCTCAAAGTTAAGTCGGCTCTATTTGATTGCTCGAAAAATCGTACAGTATGTACAATAGGTACAATTCGCCAGCTCGTTAAGACAAATCAATTCGAAAAGTCACAAGAGCTCAAATTTAGTCACTCAAATCATCTGGTGGGCAAAAGTTAGACTGAATCAACTCGTAAGTCATCGAATTGCTCGTAAGTTATCGAATTGCGATCGAGTTGAGCTAGCTCATCGAATTCAAATTGACTTGGTTAAATTAAAATGCCAGCTCAAAGTCAACTCGCTCTATTCGACTCGACTTTAACCGAGCCGACTTTGACCGATTTTGACCCAAATTGAACCGAGCGGTTTCGAGCCAAGTCAGCTCAATGACCCCCTCTAGCTAGAGGGTACATTTAAGGCCATTAGCCCATCCACTTTAATAGTCACTCGGCCCATCTATCTTTCAACATTTCTGTGAGCATTTTTCTTGATAAACAAAACACAAGGGCCCATATACTAGTACTAACGGATAGTGACGAGTCTTCCGGATCAAGTTCTCAACCCTACTTACTAGTAGTTACTACTCGCCACAAAATTCAAACATTTCTTTCTTCCCAATCCCAGCAGCCACAAGAAAAGGAAAATTAAAAACACTGATATTTTATCCCTTTGATATAAAAGCCCAAAGATATTTTCAGCTGTGTTTGCTAAACCAACTATAAGTACCACCTCTTAAACCCTAGCCGCTGGCTTAAACCCTCACTCTTCTCATTTCAGATCTCCTCCACTCTCTCTCCTCCCTCTCTCTAAGGTATAATCTCCAAACCCTTCTCCTAATACCCTTTTCAGTTTTCTTTTCTGGGTTGTTCTTAGTTTTCACTTTCATGCTTTCTTTTGTCTTGATTTGCCCATTTTAATCTCACAGGTTTAAGCATGTTTCTTCTTGTTTGTTTGATTATATCCTGCTTTGAAGTGTTTGATATGTTTGTTAGTTAGTGTTTATGTGATAGATCTTGTGAAATGACCATAAAGTTTGGATCTTTTTTGTTCATTTCAACTTGTGAACACTTCAATTGTTGTTGTACTTGCTTTTTTGTTGAGATTTGGAAGATTTATGTTGTTGGGTATGTGAAATCACTGTTATTTTGATCTGGGTTTTTTGTAATTTGTCTTTTTTTTTGTATGTTAGTGAGTTGTTGGCCCATTTGGATTTAGAAGTTTCATTGTATATTTCTATGTCTCTGATATATTCTTATGATATAAAGAGTTACTAAAGTTGTTTCTGTTTGTGTGAATATTTATCCTTTATTTGTGACTTGTTTTGTTTGGTTAGTTTGGATTGTTTGCTAGTTTAATTTATGGTTTGCCCTTTGTTTGTGGTTGCAACTGCGAAAGTTATAGAGCTATCTTGTTGGCATATACTTATGTTGGTCCTTCTTTGAATATTGAAATTTGTGTATGATATGTTGAGGGAAAAGAAAGATTATTTTTTTGGTTGATGTGTTTGCGGCTTTATGTTTCTGGTAATGCTACACATGATAATAGTCTGATTTTGTAGGCATTTTTTTTGGTTTATGGTGATATGTTACTCCTTTCATGTTTTATTATGTCGTTGTACTTGTATCTACCATTGGCATGTAAGGAGAACTACTTGCCCCTTTGCCAGTCTTGTTGATAACTGCTGTTCTGTGCTGGTATTGTGTCTGCATGCTCAATTGACGAAACGGAATATCATTGATGATTTCGATTAACATTTTGATAGTGTTGAATTATTAATGATTATCAAATGCTTCTGATATAGATTCGTGTGTCGCTACTTTGTTGCAGATTCTTCAATATGGCATTCTGCAACAGGCTTAGCAGTGTCCTTAAGCAGAGCATTTCACAGAGCTCTGCCTCATCATACATGATGAATTCGATTCGCTGCATGTCTACTGCTCAATCCAAACTGTTTGTTGGAGGTATTTCTTGATTACATTTATTTGCGGCAGTAGTTTGGAACTGTGTATAATTGGTTGCGGTAAAGTATGGTGGCAGTGGTTGACGTTTTTCTTTTGTTTGTATTAGGTCTGTCATTTAGTACTGATGATAATTCGCTGAAGGATGCCTTTTCCAGCTTTGGCGAAGTAGTAGAAGGTGAGTATTGCAGCTGAATAGTGTGGACATAGTACACATGGATTTCGTTACTCATATGATCTTGAAAATTTTCTGTACCTCACCAAGTGTAATTGATTTACTTTGTGATGCCATTTTAAGTCTGTTGGTTGATTGTTTGTGTCATTTTGAAAATAAAACAGCTAGGGTAATCATGGATAGAACGACTGGAAGATCCAGGGGCTTTGGCTTTGTGAACTTCTCTGATACTGAAGCTGCAAACCAAGCAATTGCTGACATGGATGGCCAGGTAGTACCAATTCTTTAAATTATCATTTGTTACCCTTCGTTAAAGGGTTTGATCATCCTGAGCTAATTTTTGCGACCCCTCTTGCTTAAAGGATCTGCAAGGACGTACCATTCGTGTGAACTTTGCACAAGAGAGGGAACCTCGTACTGGTGGTGGATATGGTGGCGGTGGTGGTGGGTATGGTGGCGGTGGTGGTGGTGGATATGGAGGCGGCGGCGGTGGATATAGCCGTGGAGGAGGTGGTGGTGGTTACCAAAGAGGTGGTGGTTATGGTGGAGGTGATGGTGGTGATTATTAAGAGCTTTGCTCACTTCAGTCATGCAAATGCCGTAGGAAATGGGTACTAGTTTTTGGCTTGCCCTTAGGCAGCCTATTTTGGTTTGTTTATCTCTATTCTAGTAGATGTGAATGCTGCTCAGCTTCTTAGATTGTGGAACTCCGGCACATTTAGGTCGTGTGTGGTTATGATTATGCATAATGTACAAGCTGAATTGGTATTTGTCGCACAGCTTTCTTGACTGTGATGTTTTATCATTTGTGGCTAGCTATCTTATGCTCTCTCCGCCTGGATGAAATTGTTAGATATATGTGGACATGTGATTCAAGGAGAGGAGTGTTTTAGGCAGAAATGTTCGCTTGTTATCTCTTATCAATCAAGCTAACCATGCAAGTTACCGTTCTTCGGGCTTTGCTGCCTTCTCTTTGGCTAAGCGACTAAGCCTTTTGTTAAGGCATATGAGTCTCTATTCCCTTGTTGTTATCACGTTTTAAAATTAATCGTCTTGTTATGTCGTACACTCAATTGCGTGATTCATCATAGTTACATCGTGTCTTTATGAACTGCCAACATTATCTTCTATAATGTTTTACTACTCTTTATCTTCTATTCTTCTGCTATCCTGAGGTCTGAAAGGAAACCTCAATCATCTTCTTACTTCTACAGTTGTACTGTTAGTTACTTAGTTTGTTATACAAAAAGGTTGAACACCAATAGGGGTACAAAATTATTCAGAACCATAGGTAAGAATTTCCCGTTCCAGTGGTCATCACCTCATGCAAACGTTTTCTTCCCGTTGTCACCAAACCAACTAAAGTACGGTATCTGCTGGAAGACTCGTTAGAAATTGTTGGATTTTCTGGAAGTCCGATATGCTTATTGGAATATGATAGTCCTATGGGTTGTGGATTGGACTTTAAAACAGCCCGAAATAGAAGTACTCGAATCAAAACACATTGGCTTTAACAAACTACAGTCCGTACCCAGACATAATACTATTAATCCAATTGGGCTTTGGATTCCCAAATGATTGATTGTTCGTGATTTGTTTATACAATCTCTTTTCAATGCATTAATACACGAGCGGTCGTTATTAGAGTGATACACATATTGGTACACCATGGTGAGACACAAAAGCCGGTCTGGAATTATTCAAGGGCCTAAGGTTTTAAATAAGGTTGTGTTTTGTTCGTCTGTAATACTATAGTTCAACGTTTTACAGTTCAATATGTTTCAATTTAGTTCAGGTTTTTTAGGTTCAGTTCATTATTTTTCACTTTATTTCAATTTTCTTCAACAGTTTAGCTAAGTCCTTACAGCTTCTCCAATTCTTATATACACCGAGTATGGGTACATCTCGTGGATGCCAATAAAACACTATTGAAAGTTGACGATTTTTTTATTATTGAAATTGCGAGATATGATAGATGCCAGGCGTTCATTGTCGAGAGATTTTCAACAATGTCAACATAGTGAATCTGATGTACGTACTTCTCAAATCTGATTCTCAAGTTGCTGAAATAGGGAAGAGTTCTGAATTCCCCGTATGTCCAAGAACACCGGCCTCTACTATTGAATTGTAACCGTCTTTGTGCCTATCAAAACCGATAACTTTTTGGCCGTTTCGTGTTTCGTCCACGCATAGTACAGCACAGTCCTTTTTTTTTTTTGGTGTCACAGCACAGTCGCTGTAATTTTAATTGGCCTATACCAATGCAATGATTTCAATATCATGATCGAACCATGATACTCACATTTCTACACTAGAACCGCTGTCTACCAACTTGTCCAAGACTTGAAACTTTAGTTTGCAGATACACGTACACACGTACGTTCAATAACTTAGATTATATTCTACACCCTCTTAAACCCTAGACGCTGGCTTAAACCCTCACTCTCTCATTTCAGATCTCCTCCTCTCTCTAAGGTATAAATTATAAACCCTTCTCTTAATACCCTTTTCAGTTTTCTTTTCTGGGTTTTTGTATTCTTTTTTTCTGTTTATATGTTAGTGATTTATTAACCCTTTTGCTGAATTCGTACATCCTACACCCGGTGTACCATGAGCATGGTACACCATGTATCATATATAGGGATTGACCCAATAGCAACATAACAGCCCAAAAGAAAAATAACCATATATATGATACACTATATAACATATGTATGGGTGGGCCTGGTGTACCATGAATTACCATATTCATGGTACACCGGATGTAGGATATAATTTACCCCTTTTGCTTATTCTTTTAGATTGAGAAGACCTACTCAAAAGTTGTTGTGTATATTTATCCCTTATTTTTCTTGTTTGGTTAGTTTAGATTGTTTGTAAGTATGTATGTATTTCATATTTTGCCCTAATTGTTTGTTGTTTGCATATGAAAAGGGTTATAGAGCTATCTTGTTGTTGGTATATAGTTATGTTGATCTTTCTTTGAAATACTGAAATTAGGGTATGATATGTTGACGAAATAGAAAGATTATTGTAGAACAAAAAAAGTGGTTTCGATGTGTTTGTAGATGTATGTTTCTGGTTTATTAGTGAAAAAAGCCTGATTATGTAGGCA